>JAHDVE020012363.1:0-32099 GCA_022606495.2 Halesus radiatus | reverse complement strand
TATTATTTTTTAATCTTTTATTTTGCTTTTAAAAAAAAGTACAGTATTTAATGTAACTGCTAAATATAAATGAAGTGGTAGATACTCTTAGTATCACCCTGGTGAAGGACTACCATTCAGAATCGAAACGTTGTTTGAAATGAGTTTTATGTTTCTACTTAACTATTGTGATAAAATTATCTCCCGGACCAAATATAATAGAAACAAGGGAGATAAACGATTATTAGTAATAAAACACGCGCACAAAAGTTTCGTAAACATAATTTTCCCATACTACTGTAAATGGCATCTACGTACAGTGCCCCCCTAACAAAGTTTTTTTTTTTTTTTTATTTACTTAAAATAACTATATGTTTTCCCAAATAAATATTTTAAAGAAAACATTATTCTTAAAGCATAAAATTCTAGGGATGGAGGTACATTTTGTTCTTAAATTTTCGTAAATCCTCAAAGATCTTAATTGGACCGTTATTTTTTTTAATAATGACCGTTCAAAAATACGTACCTACCCACGTTAATTATGTTTTTTAGTAAACGCGTTTTATACAGACTCGTTAAAACAGATTCATCATAAAAAATCATTGAAATTCACAGTAAGCCAACACTGAACATAAATTCCCCAGTAGTGTGTGATCTACTCGTATACGGATATGAAAAAAAAACTTAAGTCTCCAATTTAATTACATAAGGCTTTTCAACGTCTAAGCAGTGAAATTGATTATCTATTCAAGAAAGAATTTCGGTATTTGAAAATGTTTAGGACGATAATATTGGCCTTACTTGGGGCGCACAGGCACGTAAACATCACACCTCTGTCGGTTTTTGTATTCGTTCTATGGCAATAACGAATTGATTTTAATGAGGAACTCCAGTTTATTTCTTCATTTTTTTATCAGTGTTGACGTTGTAACTTTGTTGTGTAAAGAAGGGAAGGGGATGGGGAAGGTTAGGTTGGAGTAAAGCCCTAAGTTGGAAAGCCAGTGTGGTGTAAACTGGGAGTGTCAGGGAGAGGGGAAACGGGGCAGAGGAAGGTTGGGTTACAGTGGGAGGTTATGGGAGACAATTACAATCTGCAGGACTTACTCTGGAGGTGGTTTCCTCGATGTTGAAGTCTGCTCCGGACATTAGCCTAGCTGAGATTGGCAGGGGACATCAACTTCTTATCATACATGGTCGCGAATCGATCGCAATCGTATAATTGGGTTTAGGGCGTTTTTATTTCTACGTTAAATTAGTACAGGGAAGTATTTTCAAACTCGGTGTTTATTGCAACTCAGACAAACATGATGGGTTAATAATAATCGTGTAGACAGTAAAAAAAGGGTCTTAATCTAGGTAGGATTCTATTGTAATCTCTCTCTTTCTGATTGGAATCTCTAACCAAGTTATGCAGATGAAACAAGGTATTAAATCAACACATTATGGGCAGATGGGAATTCAGCTTACATGGTGTTCTGTTCGAATGGCGGGGGGGCTGGTGATGACGCCAAGGCCGGACATCTTCACACTGAGTTTAATGGGTTGTTTATATTTAGTAAGGCACCATGTTGAGTGTTTTGACGGCAAGAGGCAAGTCTAGCTGCGGGTGTCAGCCCGCCTGCATTGTACTTGCTCGTAAATAAATAATAACAAAAATGGCCGCCTCTTTTTCAGAGATGCAGTTATCTCTTCGGGTTCCAGACGGGAAGTGTGAAGCGCAGCAAGGAGCGGTCCCAAACCGCCGTGGGCGCTCGCGTCTCTTGCTCCTGTTTTGTTAATTTATGATCTGATTGGTTTAATTGGGCGCTCGAATCGCCTGATTGGTTAATTTATGGAGGGAAATGATGTAGTTGCTTGCCAGGCTTATTTGCCAGGACGAGTAGCTAGAACTCATCTCAGGGTCAACCTTTCGTTACATAACAACTTAAATACCGGCTTTTTTTTAAATTCGTTTTCATACGTAAAAAATTATTGTTAAAATATTTATTTTTCAAAGCCCTCTAAAACGCACGAAATCTATGACTTGTTGGGTGTAACGTCACTGGGCCGTCAAATTTTCCGTTAAATAGATTTACTGCGGATCACTTTACTCGATTTAAATGCAAAAAATCGAGACGCTTTTAATTCTAAAAATTTTACTATTTTTATTCAAAGATGTCAGTATCTCGTCACTATTGTTTTCAGTGTGCAAAAAGTGTAAAAATGCAACCTAGGGGCACTTTCATTAATTTTTTCTGTCCTTCAAAATAATACGAACCACTCTTTTGAGGTTATGTCAAAACAAATGTCTTTTAACTTTACCGTACATAATTATATGAATAACTAGGTTTTTTTTTCGGAATAAAGTTACGAAGTTCTTAATTCTTGTTTGTCGTTTGGCTGCCATAATTGATTTGATATTGATCTGCAATCTTTAAACAAAAAACATTCGTTTGAAAATTTTATTTCATTATATATTTAAATTTTTTTTAAATCTTAAGTAGGTACCTACTTGTGGTTTCAATTTTGAAAATATTCTACCCAAACAAACCTTCTTCTTTTGAATATGTAATCTGCGGTTAACGAGAGTGGTATATCTATGTGTATATAACCTAAATAAAATATGGCGGGTTCAATGTTTTTCATACTAATTTTAAAACGTTATAGCAACAGTTTTAGATATTGGATTTCATTTAAACTACCCTTTAAACCTTCCCGGCACTGATAATAACAAACTGTGCTATTTTCAGCGAAACCGGCGGAGTAATTTTAGAAAAAATCAAGGACAGACAAACATTCGTTTTTATATATAGGGAAGAGAATAGATTGGTTGTCGATTTACCTATGAATATATCAACTTTTTAAATTGAACAACAATTATAGAGCAGTCACCAAATTAAGTTTAAAATTCGCCGAAACTAAAAAAAATACTCATTAAAAACACAAGATGAAATATACAAATAATAATTTCCATACAAATCCAAAACCACAAAACGCGCGGACGAGATCTGTGACGTCAGAAGTTGAGAATGCAATGATACGAACAAAACACGGCGTTTAGATGAGATAGTTTTTTATTCACTTTTGAATAACGATTTATTAATTCCACGCATTTTTATAATAAAACTTATATATATTCTGAAGCGACTTTTGCTGCTCTGTATGAACATATATATTTTTAAACCAACATATTTTTCACTGGGGTTCCTTATTGGCCGATTAAATTGAGTGACTTCTCGTAAGAGTCGGTTTACTTACAAAAACGATGATGAGTTCTCATAAGAAAACCGATTTTCTTACTAGGCCATTGTGGGACCCAAGTCACTTAATGGAAACTGCCCAAAATATAACACAGAAGTTCACTTTTGTTTGTCACACTTTCTCTAAAAACGTTTATTTTATCATTTTATATCTATCGCATTAGAAATTATTTTTCCACATTCTGATCGTATATATATATTTTCATAGCTTCCCTTGAAATGATATTTTTTCAAAAAAAATTCCTACTTCAGAACTGATTTACGAAAACGAAAACGGAAATCAAAAAAATTTGCACTTCAAAGTCGACTCGAAATGTGCTGTATATTCACCAATTTTCCGCTAGTACCACGAGTTTCCGGACACCATGTATATATTTTTTTTATTTTTCAAATAATAATTAATAATGATAATTAAAAATATATATGCAAATATTAAAAAAAAAACGTTTTGGACGATAGCGTTTCGCAGCGTTTAACGTGAAAACGTGACTCGCGTTTTCCCACATCTCGCTCTGCAACGAGGTCCATTATCGCATAAACCGCATTAAGGGACGCCTGGAGTTCATTTGTTTTTCAAAGCATTCTAATTTGATCGACTTTTTCATACGTTTCGAACATTATGCGGACTACTTTAAACCAAAACCACATAAATCTCAAATCCGGAAAACAATCAAATTAGCCTCACTTCTATAAGACAGGTACTTAAAAAATGTTTTTTTTAATTTATTTTTAATATATTTCAAAACATTTTATTACAGTAAAGTTAAATACATTAAAAAATATATTTGGAGGTTCTCATAGAAGTAAAAAGGCTGATTTGATTCGTTATCCATGTGTTTATACCAACCAATAATACATTTTCAAAAATAGAACGAATGCACCCGTGAGTTCAAGTAGAACACAATCAAGTAGTTACCTGCCTGTGTTTAATATACAATTACCTAGGTACCTACAACATATATTTTTTAAAAATCTATATTTGAAGTGTGCGAGCAGATGGTTCACATCTGCAGGTCATTTTAAAAAGTGGAACTGAATTTATGTATTGAGTTAAATTTTAAATTAAAAAAAATAACACCACTCCAAAAATGCAGCCGATGTTTCGCTGTAATATTATCGATTTAGTTTGTAATGTCATTTCCGATTTATTAATTTGAATCCGTTTTGAAGAATGTGTCTGATTACAATAATGCATAAATGTATTTATTGTATGTAATATATAATTATTTTAATAGTGCCGTTTTCGTGAAAATAAAATCTCAAGGGTGCGTAGTTAGGTCGGGGTTCATGTAAGTGTGTTGGTAACTTCGTATTCGCATTCATTAAAATATTATGTTTGAGTTTACGTTGATCTCAATGGGAGTTAGGTTAGATTAGGCTAATTTAGGTTATGACGGGATGGGTTTGACTATGTTCGGTTTGGTTAGGTTAGGTTTAGCTAAGTTAGGTTAGGATAGTTTAGGGAAAGGTTAGGTTATATTAGGTACGGTTAGGTTAGGTTAACTGAACTGCGTGGGTAACTTAATTCGACACAAATGATTTGATTAATTTAATTTATTAATAATAATAACGTGATGTGAGCTAGTGGGGACAGAAGTGTTGCAAGATAGAACAAACGCAATTTTTTTTATTATTATTATTCTCCTTTGATTTGTAAAAAAAATGGGAATAATAAAGACAAATCAAGTAAAAATATGAAATCGTGGGTATCAAATCATGATTTAAATTTAAGAAAGAATAACACTAAATAATATCAGATATCAGTTGGCAAGCTTAAAATAAAGCTATGTTAATATGTTATGTTAATATTATTTTCTACAATGATTAAATATTAAAACGAGGTTTTTAAATCTCAATAAAAATAATCAAAAATTGAATAAAATAAAGCATTTGGGAATGATAATAAAATTGAATCATCTGCGTTGGGTACTACGGGTCAACCGCTACACTTTTCAGTACACTACATCTTACGGTAGGTACCTACACTACTCTACACTTAACTTTTTCTTTACACTAAATTATTAATTATAAATAAAAATAAATTCAAGAGTAAATAATTATTTGCAAACATAAAATTATGAATTTACGTTTGGGGATAATGTTAAAATTTAATCACCCCGTTGGTTGCAACGGGCAAATGGCTTTTAAGTATAAAAATAACATGATTTTGATGACCATCTCAGATAGATTAGCAGCAATAAAATAAAGGTTACATTTGCCTTAAATTAAAACCAATAACAATGTTTATAAATTTTGCATCATATTTCTAGTTATAACATCATAAAGGTGAGATTGGATATTAAATAGTACATTCATTTTGTTTCCTGTTAAATACATTTTAAGATCTTTAATACTTTGAGAGTGGGGCAATATTGTAATGCCTTGTTTTTGTCAAAGAGTTTTAAAGAAATTGATAAACGATTTTTTTTAATATTTCTGATGAATCATTAACACTTTGACAGTAAACTAATATTATGACGCTTTTTTGTCTTAAACTTTCACATAAAAAGATATTCAAATTATTAGATATTTCTGAGAACAAAGGCGTATTTTAGTCCAGTCAAATGATGTTCAAAAGGGGCTTGAAGTGAAAAGTTCTGGTGGAATTGTTTTTGGTGGCTTACTTTATGTTTTTTGGGGTGCTGAACACAAGTTCTCCAACTTGTTGTGCGTTGTTGGTTAACTTAAAAGTTTCGTTTTGTAATTCACCACTTTTGCATTTTTCTTCTTTGTTTATATTGGGGCAGTCTTTCCAATGATGATCCATAGCATAGTATAGACACGTAGCATTCTTGTCCTTTTTAAGCAGTTCTTATAACTGTGTGACAAAATTTTAGACAAGAAAGCATTGTACAATTAGATTTGCATCTTCCACTCGCAATCTGTTGTATCCAATATGCATTTTCTCTTCAGGTATTATTTTTTTCTTAGTTTCCACTAGCTTCAATTGCGTGGTTAGTAAGTTTATTTTGTCTTTTTGGTTTAAACATTTTCACTAATCTAATTTAATTGTTTGGATTTTCGTCCATGATGATTTTAATGCCATCATTTTGGGTTTATAATTATTCTATTAATTCTTTTTCTGATAAATCGATTGATAAGTTTAAGACGAAAATGTTTGGATTTTTTTTAATTCTTTTGCAAATTATTATGTTTGAAGACTGTATTTATTTCTTCTGTTTGTTTTTTTTGCGTGATCTTCTTTATGGCAAGAGATAATCTGTTTATTATTTGATAATTTTTGCACTCCATTTGCTGCAATGCCCAAATTAGATGTTTTTAACCGTATCTCGAATGTTGTCAGATGTTGTATTTGTATTTTCACAAAAAATTATTAATTAATATTTGGCTCCTCGTATAAATAGGTATTGATAAGGTTGACTTGTTATATGTCGTTTCTTTTGTAGATTAATTATCTTCTAGTTATAGTTTTTCCTTGCACCATATATCCTCTAGTTGACATTTATCTTGTTCTATAATTATTCGTTGATTGGCCTCTTTGACAGATGAACATTTTTTTAATTCATTTTTTATTGAGTCTATTAATACATTTTGGTCCATGATTTGTCATTTTTGTAGGCTGTCTGGCGTGAGAAACGTCAGTCAGCCTACTTTGTAACAAAAATATCTTTGTCGGTGTACCACCATTTTTGACAGTTACTATGTTTATCGTTTCTGCACGGCGACAGAAACGAGACTGAAAATCTGTTTTAAGCGTTTTTCGTAGAATTCTCAAATGAATTGTCCTCTATTGGAATCATTTCGCTCGGGTTTTTTGCGGCCATAGTTACACATTTTTTTTTAAACGATTATTCCAAAATCCGCGATACTGTTACAACCGTTTCAGAAGTTAAACGGTTACGAAAAAAATGATTTCAAGTTATTTTACTCACCCCTTTTGTGAACCAATACAAACGCAAGAATCTCTTTAAAATGATTTGCCTGTACCTAAGTTTGCTTTTGCTGTCTTCTATTTACCTTTTAGGTATTATTTTCGCTCCGCTTTCATAAAAATAAAAAAAGAAGTTATTTTTTATCTTGAGAAATAATAATAAATAAAAGATTGTTCGATGTCTCATTGAGAAAATTTTACTTTGTACTTTTCAAAAGATATTTAAATATATAATGTGAAAGCGCAATGGGCATAATAGCTACATTTACAAAAATAAATTTTATTTATTACCTAGGTAGATTTAAAGCGAATCCTTTGAACTATAATACAGGGACTGTAGCGTCCCAGCAATGTTTTGAGGTCCACTCGTCTTGATCAAAAACACTCAATTGGGCTAGGGCCGAACATAGAACCAAGAAGAACACAAGATGACGTTCAAACTTAAATACCAATATTTTTTTTCTAAATGTAGTTTTCATAGTCAAAATTATTTTCACAGTTCAATTTTTCAAAGCCCGCCAAAACACTCCAAATCTATGGCCGATCGGTTTTGATTAGTTTTGAGGTTAGAATGTCAAATTTCAAAACAAGGTTTTTTATTGTATAATATTAATTATATACAGAGGGAACTTATACCCGCTAAGCCACTGCAAGTAGCTTGTCAGCAGGAGTTTATTTCAACTTAACTTTGATGAGCTTTACAGTACATAATTTTATCTTCTATTCACAGTAAACCATAACTAAACTAAATTTTATAAGTAATAAAATCATGTACCTTCTTAGAAACATTAACTCAAAGAATAATAATGGTATTGAGCATTAATATTATCGTAATATCCGTATTAATAATTGGTTTGCTCATAAATACTCTAATTATATTTCACTAATAATAGTTTTTATAGTGAACAACAATTATACAGCTTAAAATGACCCAAATTACGTTTAAATTTCCCCAAAACTAAAATAATACATGTTTAAAATACAAAGCAAAAGTAAAAAATAAAAACGTTCATATTCATCCAAAAACAGAATGCGCACGTGACGTTAGATGTTCCAAATTCAATGGTGTCAACATGACAAGGTGTTTTGATGAGATGATTTTTTAAACAACGATTTATAAATTCTTAGTATAATTATATATAATGAAAGTTATATATTCAGAATCGGTATGCTTATCTCTATGAATGCACATTTTGAAAGCTATTTTATTTTTCACTGGAGTTCCTTATTACTACAATTAGATAACTCCGTATCAGCGTTTTCGAGTTACACACAAAAAAGAATCCCTTTATTCCCTCGCCCGTATATGCCACAAAAACGTAATATCGCGGGGTAATAAGAAACTCCAAGCGAAAAATATTATTGCCTCAAAATAATATACTCATGTGGAATGTAGATCAACATATGCCGATTCTGACCAAAAAGTATTTTTATAAAATATGTTTTGAACGTAGAATTAATAAACCATTATTTAAAAAATAACACCTACAAACGAAAACGCCCTGTTTGGTTGGCAACATTGGATTAGCAGCTTCTGAGGTCACGCAGATATTTGCGCGTGTTCTGGTTTTGTATTTTGTGGAAATTTTTGTATGTCGATTTTGCTTTGATCTTAAATATGTAGGTTTCCTTTTCAGTTTCGGGCTACATTTTAACTTAATTTGGGCGACTTTAAGGTTCATAATTGGTGTTCAATATAAAAACTATTAATTATTTCGGACATGGAAATATTTTGTATGACGTAAAAATGTATGAAATTGCATAATACATAATATAGTGCATGATATACAGAAAGAAAAAAGAGGAACCAGTTTTTTGGCTGTAGATACGTGAAAAGATAATTTAAAAAATTAAACAATTGCTCCTATTCAATGCTCTTATAATCGTTTCGGCATAACTAATTCATTCAGGTATCTTTTAAACATGGGTAAACTTATATAAAATATATAGCAGAGGTGAATTTGTTTCCAAGTGTATATAGGCGAGAAATGGGTGTATGCATTTGGTAGTTAGTCCCAAAATTATTGTTACAGAATAATATATTTTGGGGAGTTTGTCGATGAGGTACTTTGATGTTAATTAGTTGCAGGAGTTTACAATAGTCTAATGCGGAATAAATAATCAATTTATATTATTAAAAAAAGTCCCAAAAAACGTGCGGCTCGCAAAAACACAAAAATCCCGATGGACGGATCATCTACCGAACTCGTACTGAACGGCCAATGTGTGGAGTCCGAGTTCGGCCAACTATTTTGAAGGTTGGGCCAACTAATTCCCCACCGGGGCGATCTCGGGCCAACTCGCCGAACTCGGGCCAACGTTGGTCCAACGCACACGAACTACCCCTTTACACAATCGCCAAACGTTCGAGCTAGGAGGTTGGGCGATCGTGTAATCGGGCATAATGCGCACCACTGATTGTTATTGAAGTTTTTCTATACCACAACAAATTTAGTCCGACTCAGATATACCGTCCGTCATATTTAAAAATCCCAAATTCATGGTTTATATACAATAACTGCTTGGCGAAAGTACTCTTAATACTAATAACAATAAGACCTACTTTTGAAAATCGTGGGTGTAGTCGGCTCACAGCTTTAGCCCGACGAGCGCATATTATATTTAATCTGGCAACACCAAAATCATGGCGTCCTCGAATTAGTTATCTGGTGTGTTTTGTTTCGTCTGGTACCGAATTCTATCTTCGTAATTTCATACTGTTTTGACCATGAGCTATTGTTAACATTTTATTTGAAGTCGTAAAATCAATAAACTCACAATGGCAACGTATTCTTCACCAGAAAGTAAGTAATAATACACAGTAATTATATCTCACCCGTGTTTTCAACACCCTCTCGTATCTGTCATTCGACACCTCACATACAGAAGTTCTTAATTATGGGTTTATTTACTGAGTAATGTTTGTTATACAACTTAGCTTTGTTGCTTTATCATACTCTCTAGTTATCAACCATTGCCCTAAATCTTGTCGAACTTCCTCTAGCTCCCACACATTTTGTTTCACAATATTCTATTTTTACTTCGTTATTATTTTCCTTATCAAATATATGATTTCTTTCAGGTATGTGGATTAAGTTCTTCTCAGAGGCTGGGCTCCCTCCGGGTATTGGGGCCACCTACGCTTTGACATTTACAGATAACAGAATACAGATGAATATGCTCTTGGATCTGAACAAGGAATACTTGAGGGATATGGGAATTACGTGTTTGGGAGATGTCATTGCCATTTTGAAGTAAGTTAAATAACTTTTTGACTATTGATTTAATAATTGTCCTCCCACCCCCTACACATTTCTCTCACTACTATTTTAACAACTAGAATAGAGATACTTATTCTTTCGAAGGGTATTTTTACTACTCCACCGTATAGCGGCCATAAGTATTTGAATGCGTATGAGTCACCAGCGTCCTTGGAACATGATATCTAATTCTTTTTTTTTTTCGTTTTAGGCATGCCAAGAAGTTTCACGATGACACGGCGCGAGACAGGGTGCTGAGCATATCTGGTCCCAAGGTCCCCGTGGCTGCAGTAGCTGGTAGACCTGGCCTGGCCAAACCCACAACACGTTGGTATTCTGCTATCTTTCCCTTTGATCCTACAATCTCCTGAGATGTCTCTGACCCATGCGAGAACTCTGGATAACGCACCGCTCTCCGTAGCGCTGTACTTGTCTCATTTAGCCTGGAACATCATAATAGAATCTGGTGCTTTGTCAAGATAACTACTTTTTGGAAATCGGCATGATCCCCGAAAAAGTGTTTTTTATCTTACTGGAAACCACTGGAAAGTGATTATGTGTATTGATAGCAGATTACATGGGATATCAGTGAGTGTTAACTGAAAGGTTGATGTTTTCTATATTTATTTATCGTATGTTAAATGTTTTCTGTTTTTCACATCTTTTAACTGTGCTAAAGACGATTCCAAATGCCTAACCTTATTTCCTCTTTAGTCAGCTTCTATCGTACTCTATCTTCCCATTACTTATGCATGTAAATGGTGTATTAATCTGTAGTAGATTAACTCGTTCTTACATTAACAATTTTAATTTCTCAATAGTACCAGGGTTATCGTATTTTCTTTTTATGATTTTACAGCCACAACAAGAATGCTAGAACATTATACACGCAATCCTCCCATCAGCCCATCGCCTTCTATTTCCATGGCTAGTGTGAAGGAGAGACTCGGAGCAATACACATCACGGGAACCAAGAGAAAAGTGGTCACTCCGGGCAATCATAGGTATACCACTTTTTTTCCTACCGACACTATGAATATGGTTGCTCGCGTACTTAATGACTTTTTCATGCTGTGTTAATTTTTTATTGTTATTTTATTGACTTAATACCAACAAAATATCCATGACAATAATTTTATTTATTGCAAGGTAAAATTCGTAACTTGTTTCATAACAAAGAAATTAATACATTTTTGTGCCCTGTGTCTTTTTCAAGTAATCTAAAGTTTTATTGTTTCTCAGTTCCTCTCCAGAGTCAAATGACGGAAGAGTAGAGGCTACCATACCAACCAAACACAAGAGGGATAATCTCAAACAGCAAAATGTCTTTGAAGAATATGTGACCAATTCCTCCTCCGATTCCAAATGTAAATTATTGTTTTATTATTTGTGCATGGCATGGTATTAAATTACCAATTGAAATCTAATACGTATGTAATATATTGTTCCTTAAATATGTATTAAGCAAACATGCCTGTTTGCTTTCCACCAACTGTTATAACAATTGCTATAAGATGTTGACGACACTTTTGACTTTTGTGTTGAAAATATTTTACTTATTGACATTTGTTTCCCATATTTTTGCAGTGCCATCTGTGAAGAAGCAAATCTCTTCCAGTGTATTCAATCGATTGGGGTTGAATGAAGAATCGAGGACATCCCTGTCTCCGAACAAGTCCCCACCAAAAGTCACCATCACGGGCCTGAAGAAGACTATCACCAAGTCAACAACCAGTACCAACACGGTGTTCTCTCGGCTGGGGGGTAAAGGAGACAGCCTCCGAAGGGACTCCTCCGATAGTAATGAACCGCTCAAATATGAAGGGATTCTCAAAGGTTCTTCACCTGTTAAAAAGATCATCCTCAACAGAACAACTAGCGCCGATACATTCAAATCTTCCAAGAAAATAGGAACCATGAGAGCCGATGAAGAACCGATCAATGTTAGAGACAAATTACCCCTTTCCCATCAACGAAAGTCTGTGAAATTCTCTTCCCACATTGATTATAAAGAAATTGAAAATAGGGTGACCACAAATGTTCCACCGCATGCGCCCACGGTGCCCCCTGTCAGAACTGTCGCCATGTCCAAAGTAACCACCGTCGTTCCAATGACCAAAAAAGTCATCAAACGGACGCCAGTCACATTGTCCAAAAAGAGTAGCGTTAAAACAAGACTAGGGCAATCGAGTCTCATCACTAAAAGGAGTAAATCTAACGTGTTTGGCAGGTTAGGCATCACCTCCAAAATGTAACAATTCTTATGGCTAAATTAAAATTTATTTTGGTTTTGAGTTGTCCCACCCAACAAACCAGCTGCATTTTTAGGATAGAATTTAACAACACAATAAAATCACTTACACACACTTCCCTAACACATAATTTATTGCAATAATTAATATAATTCAATACATTTTTCACAACTTTATAATGACAATTTTTTAAAAATATTTGAATAATTGCCATTTTTCTTACTCCCCCTTGAAATTTAACAAAGCAACGCGGAAACTACCGTTCTCCAAGCAAAAAACACTTTAAATTCCAATGTTATAATGGATAAATCCATTTACCCCAATAACCCACAAGGGATTGCATTTATTGCCCGTATTCTTCAAACGGGCCCATTTTGATGAATTATTGTCTATTGCCAATATTGTCAAATATGGATTTACAAACTTACTTCTGTTTAATACTGGACAGTCAACAAACACGATGTCCGCTATAGCTTTTTCAAGGTTAATGCCTTTTCTACACAAATTGTGATGAATATAGTAATTTCACTTTAACCTTTTGGAATTGCACGTAATGCAAATAAAATTAATCATTCTATTGAAGGTTGAAACTATCCGCACTGCGAAATTCATATGTCCTAAATCGTGTTTGGGGAACTAAACTTGCCATGTGTGTCAAATGCCAAAGTTGAATTTGTTTTTGTTTCTTCAATAAAAAGTTAAATTACTTTGTGGTGTCATTATTGATAAATTTAATGAGAAATACTTTGTGTATACCACTGTTATAAATATCAACGCACTCATATTTCAGAAGTGAAGCTCCCTTCATCAGGATATTTAGTATATATTTTAGTATACTGTGTATCCTGATACGGGGAGCTTCGCTTCTGAAACATTTTGATATTTACACATGTATTGAATGGAGTACACAAAGTATTTCTCATTATTTTTGTTAAATTGACCTTTTTCTCTCTAAATTAGTTTGTTTATTATTAGTGGATCTTATATTATTTATGCAATTTCTACTAGTGATTGTTTCTGGCAACACTTATTATATTTGCATTCAATTTGTAAAAGAGTCAATAAGTTTTTTTTTTTTTTTCAAAATAAACCTATAATCAAAACTGTAAATTAGTAGTAAACATAATATTTACATCAAGTTTTTAGCTTACGTTATTTAAATATTGATTATAATCTGTATAAATATTATGCGCTATCATGAAATGACGAGGTTGGTTTTTTTTAATTCTAACTGTATAACTTGCTTTATTATTTGAAGTTGACCGCTGAAATCTGTATCACATCTCATTCCTTAAGTTATTGTATTTTTTTAAACATGAACTTACTGCCTATGTAAAGATTTCTTCTTTAGTGCGTAAAATCAAATTAAGGAATGATAATAAACCTTTTAATATAATTCATTATTTTTATTTCTCTTTAGAATATTAAGTACAGAAATCAACGACAAGAATACCTATCAGTGGTTAGTAGGTACTTGGGGTTGAATACACAAAATTCTAAAAAAAAGAATATCACAAAAGTTGACAGCACAAGATCTAGTATGTTAAAGCGCTGTCAACTCTTTGTGTCCTTTGAATTTCAATAAATGGAGTGGCTATCTACAACTAAATTCATCAACAAACAATCTAACTGTATTCCTGATGACCATTTTAAAGACACAACAGTGTTTGCGCTTTTCTTTTCTGCATTATTTGATGAAAGGGAAGACATATTGAACACACTGAAGCAGATGTACACAAAGCTGAAGAGTCGTAGATTGCCTGTTGAGATCATCTTTATTTCGAAGGACGAATCGGAAGAGCAAATGTTTGATACATTTCAAAGCCATGGAGATTGGATAGCCATAAAATATAGAGAACCCATAGTGTTGGAGCTCAGTTTTATGTATGGAATTTGCAGCATTCCCAAGCTCATAGTTCTAGGAAAAGATGGAAGCAAAATAAGCAGAGATGGGATAATCGACATTGACAAGTATGGGATTGGTGCAGTTCTATCATGGACTTCCATGGTCCATAAGTTCTCTATACCGTAATTGTATTAATTCTACAAATAATAGTTTTAATATTATCTTAAATCCACAAATGCGTAAAAAAAAAATTATTACCCTTTACTGTGCAAACATGTTATGAAAGATTCTGTATTATACCAATATCAAAATCCATGGTAGAAGTTGTTTCTTTCTATTAAAAAATTATTATACCAACCTGGTATCATTATTTTGATTGATTGTATACATCTTTATAAAATATTATTATTTTTAGTAGCACTGGCACACATGGGCAGAAAAAAATGAAAACATACAAAAATAAATAATCGTCGTTATGTACCAATTGTGTTTTTTTCAATAACCCTAGGTATAAATTATATGAATAAAATGCTACAAAAATAAATTGCTGTTGCTGGATTCGCAAAATGAGTGTGACTATTATTTAAATTTCGAAGCTTACAGTAGGAAACGCTATTTGTCTGGTAACTGGCAGCACCGAAAATTCGTTGCGCATCTGTCAAAATGCAACCATCTGTCAAACTCGGATGGAAGTGAAAATTTCTCTGCTGGTGTTTACTGTTGGTTGCGCTAAATTGTTGATTCGATGAATTTAGCACGCTATTTTATGCAGTTATTTAACTAAATAAAATGCTGTTAGTTAATATTTTACCTTCGTTGGTAAAATCATGGTTCAAATGAAAGTGTAATTACTTGGAATTTAATTATTTTCATTAATTAAATTTCATCCCTAATGACATGGACTTATCTCCGGAAGAAGACAATTTTCAAGGGAGACTCTTACACCAGGTACTTATACAATTCATTAAATTATACCGATGTTTGCTATTGTTATTAATCTGTCATACGATTTTTTTTTGTGCTTGAATACCATACATTTTTGTTTACCTTTTTGTGTATCGCTCTCTTTCAGCATTTAAAAAGAACACAGAATGCGTAATTTAATTTTTAATTTTTACAACCCTTTAGTAATAAAACAGGGTTTGTCATGTCAACCTCCTTTTTTATGTATTTTTCTGGACACCATTAATGCGCTAACGTTTTCAAATTCAACCATTATGCAGATTTTGTAATCTTTCATAAAGGGGTGACATCTAGATGAGTAGATATAATTGCATTTGTTTTTCGACTATCCTGGGATTCATCCATTGTTTTGTATAAAGGCGGAATAATATTATTGTATTGTGGTGTGTTTGCGCACTATTCTAACGTGTCGGTGTGCACCCTGACATTTTTTTTAGTCAATACAGTCATGGCTTTCGGAGTGTTCACACATCTACCATATTTTCCTCCAACTCGTTAGTGATTTTGAAGAAAATCTTACATTTCTGCTTATATTGAAACTAATGAAAAAAGAAAAGAAAAGTAGAAGATATTAGGTTCACCCAGTTAATAAGTTAAGAGGAAGCAAAGGCGAATTCCATTACCTAGTGAAACAACTAGGGAGCGATTTCAGAGTGACCAAAATACAGTTTTAGGAAATACATTCTATGATTGAAGATGATATTAAAAAAACACTTGCGTAATTTGGTTGACCGATAGGGACAAAAGAAAACCTTGCTTTGTATTTAAGGTAAATGATACTGCGCGCTCGGTAGAAATACATTAGTGTGGTGCAACGCGCCATAACCCCCACCGCAGCTCTGACGGCAATCGGAGCCGAGTGATCGCCGACATGAGACAGCGCTTCTCAACACACTTCAACACAGTAATTTGAATCTAACCATACGTTTCTGACTCGTCACAACACACCCCGACACAATAATATGATTCCGCCTTGACAATGGTCTGATTTTTATTTATTGACCTACATTTAACATTTCCCACTATTTAATAAAACAATTTGATCTTAAACAAAATATAATATCCCAATTATAATTATTTACTTTGCTTTCCAATTTGAAATGTATTTAATTGAATAATTTACGTAAAGCAATGTTAAATAAGTTTATTAAAATGAAGATCAAATTATTCTATTATGAAAATAAGAGTGGGAAGATTTTAAAGTGGATCACTTTCTAGTGGTAAATACTGCTGATGACAAATGCACAAAAATCATGTCTTGTTGTCATTCAATTTTGTGCCTTATGCATTTATTGTAGTGATTTTCTTTATTCCTCGTCTCTTTAGGCCGCATTATGGGACAATGCAGAGCTAGTGGAGGACTTGGTGAGCAGTGAGGGAGGGCTGGTGGATGCGGAAGACAGCTGGGGGAGGACAGCCTTACATGCCGCCGCAGCCTGTGAACAATCCAGATGTCTCCCTATTCTCCTCGGGGCGGGGGCTGATCCCAACAAGGCCTGTGGACCTCGGGGGAATTGTAAGGTAACCTAACGTATAAATACATTTCTTCTACTGTAGTTCCCTTTATTTACCGATTGTTGTGTGATGTTGTATTGAACCTCATTCTTCTTGCCTATTACCTACCTCACTCTTAATACTTCCTCCATTCCCGTATTCTTCCACTCTCTGTTTCCTTCCACCACACAACATCTCTCAATCTTTGTGGTGTCATAATTGAACTCTACTGTAGTCTACACATGATATTATATAACTTGGTAGTAGAGTAGGCTTGAGAGTGGGTCGGTGGTTTGGAGCCCACATCAGGTGAAGTATTCCCTCATATTCGAGAGAGTTCAAAAGAAATTTTTGAGATTTCTCCACCTGAGGGAGTATGGCTACTATCCCTGTCTTTATCCTACCAACTTTCTCTTAGGTATGCTTGGAATGAACCATCTGAGAGGTCAGAAAGAATGTATACATTGTTAAACATTTCTTCAGACTGATTCGCCGAAGGTTCTAAAACTCAGCTATCATGGAGAGCATTAATTTCTATGTTCCCGATGGTTATATCCGTCACCGACAGCATAGATTGTTTTATCTCCCGGCCTGCAAGACCAACTTGCCAATGGTCATGCCGGCGGAGAGGGCAATCTTGCTGTTAAATAGAATCACTTATGATATCGACATTTTTTGCATCGATGAAGCTGAATTTAAACATAAAGCTATTGCTAATTGTATAATACCAGTATGTGTTGTATACAATTGACTGAGATTATGTATGTCTACCTTCTTTCTTTTAATTTTTATAATTTTTTATAAGTAATTATTCTGGCTGTTGTCATCCTGTCTTATTAAATAATATCTTTCAAAATGCCTTAAAATATAAATTTAGTAAATTTTTTAAAAGGAATAAAGAATAGAATTGAACACATAATTAAAAAAAATCTTCTTCTGTCTAAATATCGAACAGCAACCGTTGCAGTGTTCACAACCCTGATGATGACCACCATAAATAAGACTTTCAGAAAGTAGAACTAATCACAAATTGTTCACTGAAGCACCAAAATAACTCATAACCAATAATGTTCCAATCCATTGATATTTAGAGAATATGTAAGTGAATTATTTTTTTTGTTACAGACTCCACTGCACATAGCAGCGGAAAGGGGAGACACCGTTAATGTGAGGGAACTGCTGATGGCCGGGGCTTCCTGGTTCCTGAGAGACTCCGCTGGCCACACTTCTCTGCTGCTGGCTGAACTAGCTGGTCACACTCCCACTGCCAAGATACTCAAAGATACTCAAGGTTTGTTGATTTTTCTTTTTAAATGCCTCTACCATAAAGGAAGAAAACATAAATACTTCGATTGTTGACTAGAATTCTCTTATTTCTATGTTTTTTTGCAGTTATCATAAGTAATAATTATTATTCAAATAAATAAAATACCACAAAAGAGGTAATTTCAGGGTTCATCCAAATTTCTTCTATTCTAAAAGAATCATTAACATTTTGTAGTTTGTTGTTTTAAAGTTTATTTTATTTAATGTCAGAATAACAGAAGAGTATATATGAATGTGAATGAAGCAAGGAGTGTGAGCCGAAACAGAGTTGTGTGACGTTCTATCCTCTCTGCCTACCCCTGCCAAGGAATGGCGTTATGGTTAGTTACTTAAATTTATTTTGTAGAACTCTGTTTTCTTTTTTTTTATAATTAATGTTATGAAAATTTATAAACATTTTTTATAAAAAAAATTTCTATCAATTTTGTATTTTTTACGCGAGACGGTTGTTTCGCCTTCCTAAGGCATTGTCATCTTCTTTTTATTACAGTTTGATAAAGCCTCCTGAAGGCGAAACAGTTATAACGCTTAAAAATTACGAATAAGTAGCAATTTTTTTAATAATTGAAACCTTTTTTTTAATGTACGTATTTATAATAATAATAAGATAAATAGTATTTATTATTAAAAAAAATCATTCTTACGGTTTCATGCAGAAAAACGTTATTTTTGTAGAAACAAATATTTCACTAACTTTATTATCTTACATTATGCTACAGTATAATCATTTTAAATAGATTTTTTCTTGTTTAGTGGTGTACTGTATCATATAACTTCTGCGGGGTAAGGGGGGGTGAACTGCGGGTGGTTGTCCCAAATTATTTCAAACCAATTTGAACCATTATCGGTGTACACCACTACACAAGCAGGAATCTCTGTAAAATGATTTGCCTGTACATAGAAGAAAAAAAAATGTATGCAGGTACATACCATTTTACAAATTAATTTATTCCTTCTCCATAATCCGAAATAGACAGCAAAATTTCTCACCCCAATGCGTCTGCGTTGACACGGTCACCTACCTACCCGCTACCCAATTCACTATCGATTTTTAGGTTGGCCACACAGAAATAGGTGGGCGTGCGCGCGCTTTTACGAGATGTCAAAACTGAGTCAAATGAGCGGGATAATAAACACATCCCCATATCGCGTTGTTATTTAATCGAAAGCAACGGTAGGAAATCACATAATAATATTGAATCCATCGTGTGGGATATTAATTAATGTTGTAATGGGTGAAAACTGTAATAAATATCTATTACTAATCGGTAAATTTGCTTTCGGTGAACAGCTGTCTGATCTCATATGAAACGATACGAGCCGGCTTTACTTCTTGTTTACTAGTCGGAGACGCCGGTCTTCTGACTTCAGTCGGTGTCGTTTTATTTGAATACATGCATAATTATTATAATATATCGTGATCTTCGAAGTGAAGTGAGTTATTTTAAGTAATTGTGCAAAAGTGCCCGTGTGCGGAATTAGTGAACATTTTATCATACCATTTTCAAATTCAACTTTTTGAAATCGTGATATTGATCACGTGCTCGTAAAACTATTAATTTACACAGTGTCTGGAATCTCGCGGTCATAAGTAGATTATGTGTTGAAATATGGAATACGGCTTTTTATTCGTGTTTTGTTTACGAGAAAATCGAATAAGTTTGTTATTATATTACGTACATCAAACGTTCCAAGATAGAGGGGCATAACAGGGGATTTTCATAATGTTACCGAATGTTTTGAATTTACACATAATCCGATTTATTAATCTGAAAACGGTGAACTCTGGTGTCACGATTTTTGCGCTATTTATTTGTCTATTTTATAGAAATCTACTAAATAAACATGTCATTATCTCTACATTCTAAATTCAAAATGGTACGCACCATAAGTGCCAATTATCGACATTACGGCCTAGTTAATTAAAATTCGACATTGATTTTTTATGAAAACTAATCCTATTTGTGAGCTTCATCCATACAAATTCGGGTAGGCTGTATCGAAGACGCAGCCTACCCGAAAAAACCAAGCTTACCCGAAAAAACCAAGCTTCCACAAATATGAAGTTGAAAACTGTAATAAGATCGGTGACCGGTCAGTGGCATCGCGTCTGGATCGCACCCAGGCATCGTGAGTTCAATTCCTCGGCTGGCTCCTCCATCACGACACAAGCAACATCTTCCGCTTACTGTGATGGTAGTGGGAGATTTTAAATATTGTCATGTTATTCGTAACATGGGAATGTTTTCTTTGAAAAAAAAAATATTAGTACCCTTATGGAGAGAGCTGAGTATTTGTCTTAGACATAAATCAAAAATTCCTCCAAAGTTATTTTAGAGTACGATCCATTAACTAGGTAACTAATTGTTCTTCTTGGTACGAAAATTGACAACTCGATGTATCAATCGTGTGAAGTTTGAATAATCCAGCATAAGTAGATGATCCAGCATTAAATTTAATCCACCATAAGTAGATGAGCCAGTATTACATTTAATCTAGCATAAGTAGATGAGCCAGCGTTACATTTAATCTAGCATAAATAGACGAGCCAGCTTTAAATTTAATCCAGTATAAGTATATGGGCCAGCGTTACATTTAATCTAGCATAAATAGATGAGCCAGCTTTAAATTTAATCCAGTATAAGTAGATGGGCCAGCGTTACATTTAATCTAGCATAAATAGATGAGCCAGCTTTAAATTTAATCTAGTATAAGTAGATGGGCCAGCGTTACATTTAATCTAGCATAAATAGATGAGCCAGCTTTAAATTTAATCCAGTATAAAGTAGATGGGCCAGCGTTACATTTAATCTAGCATAAATAGATGAGCCAGCTTTAAATTTAATCCAGTATAAGTAGATGGGCCAGCGTTACATTTAATCTAGCATAAATAGATGAGCCAGCTTTAAATTTAATCCAGTATAAGTAGATGGGCCAGCGTTACATTTAATCTAGCATAAATAGATGAGCCAGCTTTAAATTTAATCCAGTATAAGTAGATGGGCCAGCGTTACATTTAATCGAGCATAAATAGATGAGCCAGCTTTAAATTTAATCCAGTATAAGTAGATGGGCCAGCGTTACATTTAATCTAGCATAAATAGATGAGCCAGCTTTAAATTTAATCCAGTATAAGTAGATGGGCCAGCGTTACATTTAATCTAGCATAAATAGATGAGCCAGCTTTAAATTTAATCTAGTATAAGTAGATGGGCCAGCGTTACATTTAATCTAGCATAAATAGATGAGCCAGCTTTAAATTTAATCCAGTATAAGTAGATGGGCCAGCGTTACATTTAATCTAGCATAAATAGATGAGCCAGCTTTAAATTTAATCCAGTATAAGTAGATGAGCCACCATTAAATTTCGGCTTTCGTCATTTCGCGGAGCACTTGCAAGAAGTTCGCTGAGCACCGGTGTTCCGCGGAGCACCGGTTTAGAACCACTGCTTTAGACTATAGAGAGAATGGTCATATTATAATCCTGTTTGTTTTTTTAATGACAATAGTATCCATCTTTAACTAGTTGGTTATATAAGGTGCCGTTTCAAGGAGAAACCACCTCGCGATATACACTTTATATAATGCAGATTATTTAGTCAAATACATTGGTTACGTAATATTGTAATGTTATGTCCTTATTTTATTATATGGTATATTCCATGTCGCGGCAAATTAACTTAGATTACGGGAAGAGCGTGCTCTTGCGGCAACAAGTAAATAACACTATTGTTTGTTTAAATGTGTTATCAGGTGTTGAAATCGTTTGTGTATAATGTTAACAGGGTACTATTATTATACTGCTTAATAAAAGCCTTCAAGTTTTCAACCGGCGAACCTCACTTTTCATATTCAAATGAAATAGTTGAAGGATTATACCGCCGTCATAAGCAAAAGGGCAGCTATTTGACAAAAATCACGAATTGATCAAATATGGGGAAATGTTCTCTATTCACTTCTGAACCCCTTGTAATAAAGAAAATAGCATTAAGAAAAACGTCATTCTTTTTTTCACAAAAACGACAATAATACTAAGCAACAAAACAAGACAGTATACCGGATTTCATAACCAGAAACACAGTATTGGTGAGGCATATACTCGCACTGTGTTTTTCTTCTCGCAATGACTCGCGATTTAGTGCCTACTGTATTTTTGACAAACACTATTGTGCCACACTCTGGAAAAGCAATGAATAACAAATCACAAAGTAATGCTTTTTTATATAAATATGTTTTATTTTTATTTTATTTTTTAATTCTTTTGCTATCAATTTTTTGATATTTTTTTTACACAACTCTTTTTCTCAAAAATACAAAAATGAAAACAATATCAATATCTAATAATAAAAGTTTATAGCCATTTTTCGTTTGTGGGTTCAGATAGAAGCGATAAAACTTAGGAAAAAAAATATCATTTATAGTTTTTATGGACTCCTTATTCCTAAGTTAGTATTGCCGGTGAGTTTTTATTTTTTCTGGCGTATATGAGTTCATACTTGACCCGGGTGAACTTAACGTCTTTCTGCATGGTCCTTATTGATTGTTCAGGTCTGTTATTGACAAGTGTTCACATACATAAACTGACGTTAGTGTTCTTGAGTAGTTCAGAAGGGCAGCATTCCTACCATCCCCTGTTGGTGGTTCCGATAGTTTAATTATAACATCCTTAGATCTGTCCGATTTGGTATATTATACTCTGTAGCAGGATAAGATTATTTTTTTTGATATGGGAAAAGCCACCAAGCACAGCTGATGGAATGTCTGTACACGATTTTCCTCCCTTTCTTCGGGCTGGATTTCAATATTGTTTATTCTATTTGCTTGGTCCGTGTCTCGTATTTTTATTACTATAATATTCCAACTCCCTTAAAAATAGAAAGCAAGAAAACAGAAATTGGGAATATTTGTAGTTCTGAATCACAGATACAAAATGGTGTACCGCAGGGAACTGTACTTGGGCCGATTCTGTTTTCATAATCTATTTCTGTTATTTTGAAATCCCTGGAAAAATTGTTCCCATTTCTTACAATTATAATTTATACAATCATGCATTTAAAAAAAATTGTATACAATTTATGTTAAAAAATGTGGGGAAAAAAAAGAAAAAAAAGTTATGTTTGATATGTACAGGTTTTTAGGCGTTGGTTTTCGGAATTTAGTTTAGTTATGAGTTCAGTGCACACATGTTAACTTCTTTTTCTACAATATCGTATTCACTTGATTAAAATTTAAGATGCATCAATTATTAAATCAGTGGATAAATAAACTGGTAACTTCACCAAAGGAAATGGGCAAAATAGAATAACAATAGAGTCTTGAGAATGCGAACAAATTCGTGTAATTATTTTCGATCTAGTCCATAGTGTTCCCTGTGTGATCTCTCTGCTATATTATTCTTTATATTATCTTACAAAGATGTCTGTCACTACGGAGGTTTTCTCGATTTTTTTAGAAATATAATGCAAATCAGTTCGTCTTGCCACAAAAAGGCAATCATGAAAAGTCAGTGAGGCACTGAAAGCATTATGAACCGGTTTAAAAACTTCTGGCCGGTTTATCTTCCGATGACGTGCTACGTAACCTTTAACCAAGTTTTAATTCCTTCCTTCCCTACCCTATCTACAGATTTACGTTTTATTTTATTATCTACTTACATCAAAGTACCTCATCGGCAAACTCGGCAAAATATATTGTTCTGCAACAATAATTCTGGGACTAACTACCAAATACATCCACCCATTTCTCGCCTACATACATTTAGAAACAAATTCACATCTGCTATAGATATGTGTTTTATATAAGTTTACCCATGTTTAAAAGATACCTGAATGATATTTTTTTATGTTGCAACGATTATAAGTGCATCGCATATGAGCTATTGTATAATTCTTTTTTTTAAACATTTTTTACTTACAATCCAAAAACTCGTTCCCTTTTTTCTTTCTCTGTATCATGCACCATATTATGTATTATGCAAATTCATACATTTTTACGTCATCCGAAATGTAAAAACACGTCGATTTCTTTTTTTTTACAATGTCATGCACTCATATTATATTATACACTTGTATATTATGTATCTTGTAGATCAGGCTAGTACTACTTTTATTTAAACAATATATATTATCTACAAATTAAAAACCCTTCCCTTTATAACTTCTCTGTGTCACGCACTTGTACATTATTATACATACATATACGAGTATATCATAAATATGTTACACTTATAAATATACCTACTATGTATCACGTTCTTTTTTTGTTAACTTAAAACCTTTTTTTTTCTTTCTGTACACAAAATCATATAAAATGTTAAAATATGTTAAATCCCATTGGGTCGTTAATAATAATAAATAAGTAAATATTCATCTCTTAAAAATGGTCCAGAGTAAATGTCAATCAGACGGACCGCCCTCCTTTGCACATAGTCAAGCAAGTTTATCAAGTATTTTGGAGCTCCAGCCCAGAGGTGGCTACCAAATTCCATTGTTGGATGTATTGCATGATAAGATATTATACGCATAACACATTATGTATGAAAATAGACCAATCTCTACCCATCCCGGTGGTTTTGGACGTTTTGGCTTAAGGCGATGCATGTTCGGAGATATCCTCGAATTTCTAGTGTGGAATGTTGAAATTGCCTCGACGCGTGTTGACACCTGTCTCAGATTAGAGTAACATTAAATATAATCTCAAATTTTAAAACGATGTATTTTTTTTATTATTGTTATTATGTGTTATTTTTTTGTGTCCTCCATGCTAAGAGTTCACCTGTGTTGTGGAGGACATGTAGGAAAGGGGGATGGGGTGGTTTTCTAAATCTCATATAGACAGTGACCTTCCTCTAGTTTCGAAGGTCATGTGTGCAAAATTTCAGCAAGCCCGGAATAAAATTGTAGATTTGTATACAAAACAAACACACATTCTTCTTTATATAATAGATTATAAGATCCTAACCAAGTCATAGATGGGCTCAAATCCTCACTTACTTTTTTACCATAGTTTTATTTAGTTTCATAACTATACCTCCAGTGCAGAGCAGTAAGGTGCTATCAAGTTATGAACTTAAATCCCGGCTTGTTCAGTTAATAATTGGTTTCTTTCCATATGTTTTTTCTTTATTTTGTTAATTCAATAATTATTATAATGTCCCGTGACGTAGTATTAAACCGCTTTTCGAGTTATGGGCTCAAATATTTCGGGAGTTTAATTTACCATCTAGTACAGAATTATATAAAAGAAACGCCTTATATCAATCAAATTTACAAATAACTTTTCGTCAATAAAATTCACTCCACTGATAGTATAAGCAATAGATTCAAAACATAGCCATCCCAATGCTAGGAACGACCACAACTCAGCAGCGCTACTAGTATTTAGGTATTAGATCGCACAATATATTATTATCCAATAACAAAATTAATGTAACCGAAATTTTGAAATATGAACAATTCAAAAAACAAATTAACTCCCTGAACTTAAATAATGATATATTGTATCATTGACGTATACTATCTAGCATATAAATTAGTATTTGGTTATTTTTCATTAATATTCTAAATGTCTTGTTAATTTACGTTTGTAATTATTTAATAAGTTTTTAATGTTGTTTACATATTGTATTGTTTTTTTTATTACGTGTGTAAATACTGATAATGTGTTCGAATCCATTAAAACGTGCTCTGTTATATTTCCAATAATTCTGAATCTATTACTGTGCGTTAATCCATTTCCCATCAATTTCGTTTACACGTTGACGTCAGCGTTCCACAGAGAAACCTTACGCGCGCCACAAGCGATACATTGTCATCACGACGGATTATCTGCGCCGCGCGTCCAAATAAAACAACCTCCGTTTCATTCGTAAGTCTCATTTCGGCGTTCCGCTTTATTTCATTAGCACCTACTTTGGAAAGCTTAGTTTCCCAAATAACCGTACAACATACCAACAAACTCTTGAATTAACTTGAACTCGCCCGTAACGAAGGTCGGTTTCATCTTAATTATTCTAAAACAAAGAGAACGGTACCTTCGCATTTCAGTAAAAACTGCATTTAAATTCCATTTTTTTGTACAAGAATAACGTCTGTTTTTTTAGTGCCACTGTGTTAGATGTAATTTTATTTCTATCAGTTTTCAGTCCAATGCCTTGGTCTTGTAACGTGTTTATCTGTTTATTTTCTTGTCTCTCAAATTTGTTTACATTACTTTTACTAGATAGATGCCTGTAGACAGTGGAGGCCTGAAAAAATCGCGTTTTTTTGAGAAAAGTGGTGTTATTTTTCGATGAAAATTAGCCTTATTTTTTGGAAAATGTTTGTTATTTTTCAACAAAAACGGTGGTATTTTGCAACGGAAGTGCTGCATGTTTTCTTTTCGTTTTTTTTATAACTGTTTTATTTGTTTAAATTAAGTTAGCTGCGTTCCATTTTATGGCCATTCAAGCTTATTAAAACCACGTAAAAAGAAATATTTAGTGGTTTTTATCCGGAAATTGAGAATTTCTCGTAAAAACTTGCGTTATCGCAAACGCAACATTTTCAGATCTCTCCTCCTTATGCGTGTATTCACCAAACAAAGTTTGGTAAATCATTCATAATTACACAATTAGCATTTGGAGAATTAATTACCACTATTTGTGCTTAGTAAGCATAATTCAGTAAATCTGTTAGCTGTTATAATTATTACTGTTCACGTATCTGTTTTATACTGTTGCACGAATTCTTAAAATTTTGAAAGTTTTGTTGAATAATATTACGAGATGCTCTTTCAGGAAACATGTTCAAACCAGACTATTTACGTCCCTGTGCTCCAATTGAACTAAATATTTCTCTATATAATAATATTTTTGCTGCATTCCGTTTAACAGCAATACCTTATCAATCTTATCATCCATTGAGCGAGATTGTAACCGCTGCGATTGCAGTTTCGCAATGCGTTTGCCATTCGATGAATCAAATATCTCCTTTGGCCAGTTCAAATATCACTTTGGTCAGAATGACTGCAATTCATTTGCACTATCATAATTCATCAGCGATCACTTTGTTGTTGTCTGTGTTACTCTCACGCATTTAATAACCCGTTGAAATTCCAGATCTACCAGATTAATTTTTGTAATAATGATATTAGCTTCGTTTACATAGTTTACATATATTTCATTTTACAGCATATCCCTCTTTAAAACTGATTCAACATTATCGGAAAGTTACATATTAGTGGAGTTATGGTTATTTATAATATTATCGATAAATGAATTGAAAATTACTTTGTAATCACCACTTTATTAATATATACATATCAACATGTTTTGAAAGCGATGCTTTCCTCATCAGGAATATACAGAATACTCAAAATATTAGTATTGTTAGTATTCTGTATATCATCTCTTTCGAAACATGTTGATATGTACGAATATATATTAATGAAGTGGTGATTACAAAGTAATTTTTAATTCTTTTATTAATAATGACGTCATAAAGTGAATACCAGACTTTGAAGAAATTGTAATATTATTGTTTTATAAAACATGTTTCTTTTAAAGTGTGGCATTTTATTTTTGTAACAGTGTTGGAGAATATTGACTAGAAGTGAAACAACCTTAAACTCTGTGAAAAGTGAAATTAAATTAGGAGAACATCATGTCATCGTCGATCACAAAAAACATTGACTTGATGTAAAAATGTCATTAAATTAAGTGAAAAGTGTAATTTTCTACCAGGAGAACATTCTGTTGTCGTTGACGAGTACCGAGTGTTGTTAGTGAACGCAGTACTGCGGGCCTTGATAGTTGGGGTCCAGTGAGACACATGGTAGCATGCTGGAGCGCCAGCGGGGAGGGGGCGCAGCTTCCTCGGCAGCCATATCGCCGGAGATGGCGTTCGACGCCTGTGACTACTTCACGGATGATGTTTCGGTGCCATGGGCCGAGCTGGGCAAGTTTTTGACATTATGTATATATATAATTTTATTTTTAGGAAAAAATTAAAAACTAGTAACATGTCTGAGAGAGTATAACGCAGGAAGAATATAGCGCCATTCATCAATGTGTTGACAGGACTGAGAAAATCTTCGGGTGGGTCGTTTCACAGAATTTGAAGGATTCATCAAAATTTCTAAGTTAATATTCAAGTTCTGTGGAAGTTTTTTTCAAGCACTCTGAAACAACTGGCCAATAATGTAATAGATGGCAATAGACGACTTGAATGTCGTTCTATTGCCATCTCACTTGCTTCACCGCTCGCTCGCTGACTGCTAACGTATGTGAATTTTGCATAGGTGCTTTTTACGTGGAGGTTAAAATCAGTGGCTGGTTACACTGCAGAATAGTGTACCATAATAGACATTCTGCTGTAACATCATAAATCTTCATTTAGGATCCAATGTTCAGAAGACCCCTCCTCTGCCAACCCCTGGAACCATTTTACGCAGGGCTCCATTCTGATCATATCAAAAAATATTGCATTGCTGATTTCAGATTAGTGATTTTTTTTTCATAATGAAATCTGATGAAATATGTAAATCAAATTTGCCAATTATTGTTGTTGTTTACTTTTGTGAATTTATGTTTTAACCTTATTTCCTACTTCTCAGCTATTAATAAAAATTGGAACACCGAACTCCGCAATGTGTACCATCCAACGTTATGTTCGTAAACTAACTGACCCCAAACGAGAGCGAATGCGTAATGCATTATTTTTGTAAGTCATGTAGCCAGTGTAACCATTGTTTTTTTTTTACTGTTTATTATATAATCTATTTTAGCAATCCAAGATTTTTTTACGAGCTCTTTTTATCAAGGATTAACGCACAACTGTTGTGACATTATTTATTTTCTCGATTTTTTTTCTCACTTTATCACTGAACACAACATTCAGGCTTTCAGGAAATAGTACCACAATAAGTGGTCCTTCGGGCCGGATTTCCTTTCACATATCCAAAGCATTATAACATAGCCAGGAGCATTTTATGACAAGAAACTTTGATACAGGTATGGGATACATCCGCAAGTCAAGTGAGATATTGAATACCTATACTTTAATTGGTTCTGGTGGCCAAAAACAGATGTTAGATTCGTCTGTAATCTATATTATGAATAATTCATTATAGAAGCTCATTCCGCCATTTCTATGAATCGCGGGGATAGTGATAAGGGGCGCGCGCTGTCGCTATCACGCATATTTTATTGAATTTTTATTTATTATAAAAAAGTAGGTTATTAGGTTGGTTTACGATAAAATGATATACAGTTATTACGCATAGTAATGTTTTTGTATTCCTGTTTATTAATCTTATTTACAATTGTGGAATTACAGCACAATATTGTAAATATTTTTTTAAAATAAAAAGTGATTCTATTTAAAAAAAAATGATAATGTTAAATATTTTAATATTGAGTCATTTCTGGCAATGGCAGACTGACATTCATTCGAGTGGTTGTATTTTTAAAGGTATAATAATTTATATAATATTTTATAAATCATTTGTTAATATTTTGATTAGAGTTGTGTTTGGTAATTATTTCTCGTAAGCAGATCTAACATTAATTAACCTTTATGTCAAATTCTCAACATGCAGAAAAAGTAAAAACCTTGTTTATAAAATGAACGTACGTCTGAATGTTTGTATGAAAGATACGGTCTTGAAAGACACGAGACAAAAGTTAGTGTAAATAACGTTGTGAACGTGAATCTTGTTATAAACCATCAAACCGAATACATTATAATTACCAACTGGTATATTCATGTATTATTCTCCCCGACCATATGTATTTAACGCGTTATTATTAAGAGGAATGGCTGCGCACCCTTTTTCATACAAAACTTAATTTTGGATTTGAGGTCAAAATACCCACCCAAACTAAATGGTATTTTTTAAAATTAACGGTATATTAAATATCTAGTACGGATAAGGAGTATTTTATTTATTTTTGTTCTAAATTGTGAAATATATGCCATTAAAGAAATCATTTTTTCATGATTAGAGGCAGCTTTGAAAATTATTTTCGGGTTTATGGTAAAGAATTTAAACTATCGTATTTGCTATGTAAATATGATTACAAAATAAACTTTTTTTAAAAATGTGTTTTCGTGTCGATATTTTAAATTATGCACGCAAATTTGTGTTCCAGCGTGAATTGGTCGTTTTTAATTTAAATTTAAGTTCATAGTGCTCATTTGAAACACTTTTTATTATTTTTATTTATTTTATATTTCGTTATATTTTCATAGTAGAATGGGTAAGATTTTTTTTTAAATCGCCATAATGCCCCCAAAATAATTGCTAAAGTTGCCTCGGAATTCGCCATAATTCGATTTCTTTAATAGCCTTTATTTTTTAAAGTTAAATAAAGATTATACTTCTAATCCTTACTAGATATTAGCTATACCTTTTGATAAAAAAATAAAAAGGTCATTCGGGTTAAGGTGAGCATTTTGGCGTCAAATCCAAAATTAAGTTTTGTATGAAACTCGTTACTATTAAAACAGTTCAACAAAGCCCATTTTCTTTATACTGTCAGCTGTTAAAATCTATAATCGACTACGAAATATAGTTCTCAGCCAAATCAACTTGTTTTCAATTTTCTAATACGGGAGACTCTTGTAAGAGATTTTCTTATGCACTTTTACTTGTAAATTTCTGTTTTTTTGTTGTTGTTTTATCATTATCAAAGTACGTGTATGTTTACAGCACCATATGACTTGGACTGTTTACGGTTGGTTGAAACGGTAAAACCATGTTCTTAATCATAAACAATGTCATTGTTAGTTTTTAGGAAGCAGGATATACGGAATTATTAAGTTGTCGGCCTGTGTTTTTATGACATCATCGCCATGAATCATTTTTCATTGATTCTTATTATTTATTTTGTGATGTATAATTTACAGCTGTTTGGCACAGAAAACCATCAATGCGTTACTTTTTGTTGGAAGGTAAACTAAAATCTATTTTTAGTTCGTCTCTAATTTAAGTTTATACTTCTGATTTCAATTTAACGATTTCTTTCGAATTACTATCATCGTGATCCATGAAAGGTTTTCACGATATTGCTCGCGTATTATGTCTCTGCCCATGGAAAATCTAATGGTTCAATGCTTCCTTTATCGCATTCCTCGTGTTCATCCATCGTGGTCTCCGAGATTCTTCGTGTTTCACGATCATCGGGAAATAGATTATTTGACCTTCTTCACTTGATCTGTCCACAAATAATACAACAGTAAAAACACTACAAACCGACCGTTACATCCTCGTAGTTCCCCATCATAGCACAAGCGGGTAGCCTTCTTAGCATATTGTAGTTCTACGCATTTACTTTGAGGGGTTTACGGGTTCGATTCCCCGCTTTAGCCTTAAACATTATATTGACAGTGGTATTTTGAGTTCCTAAGTAAATGGTCACTAGTCACTGCTATAATCCTTGTGATTTTGTTTCGTAACTTTGATGAACCTTACAAAATTTTGGCTACAGCTGTCTTGTAACAGTTGAATAATTTCATTATTGAAGAAGATAATATTAAGAAATCTCAAATGAAACATGAAACAGGAAAATATACAGAAAAAAAGGTATCAGCCGCATCTGGGAATCGAACCCGGGACCTCTGTCTTACTGGGACAACCATTGAGCTAAAGAGACCTGTTTATTTTACGTTAATTTTATCGATATCGTACTTCAAATTTAAGACTTGCCAATATCATCCTCAATTAACTCCCATATTATTGGCTGCTATCTTTTTATTTTATTTTTTTATGAATGTATTGTTTGTTAATATTATCTTCTTCAATGATTGAATATTACAATGAAGTATATAAGCTTCAAGAAGTTATTCCAACGAATTGATTAGTTGATTA
>JAHDVE020012362.1:0-166410 GCA_022606495.2 Halesus radiatus | reverse complement strand
AAACGAACAAATGTGATTAAAAGTTTTGTTAAATATTTTTTTTAATTCTTTTTATGGCGCTTTCCAGTCATTTTTTCATGTAAATCGTAAAAATACCACTTTTTTTATAAAATAAAAAATCATATGTAATTACGCAAACGTATTATAATCATTTTTTACTTTTCATATAAAAAAAGTCTATTAAAAATTCGCAAACTACACTTAATTAAAAATACATTAATTATGGTTTTATATAATCAAAACAGTGCCTTTATGGGACAATTTAACAATTAAACGAAATATATTTTTTTAAGAAACTTAACCTCTATTGTGTTTGGACAGTTGCTATACAACTTCCCAGTTTAAAAAAAATATGCCCTATTCGAAAACATTTACATATCATATATTTTTTATGGAACCGTTACATGTTTTTTTACTGAATATTATATTAGAATATGTGATTTTATGAACAATCACTATATAACGTTCCAATTACACAAATACATAGTTGAAAACGTCATTTGAAATGTACAATAGCGTGCATGATTTAATTGCAATACGTAACAGTCATTCTGAAATCGAGAAATGCACACATAAAATGGCTGCAGAATGGACGACCTACTGATGGTCCTATCATGGAAGCTCGAAAACAAAATAGATCGCTCTTTAAGAAAGAATGTAAGAAGTGTCAAAGGAAATTCGAACAGAATAAAATGGATAAAATAGCAAACAGCTTTCAATGCAAGAACTTTTCGTCTTTCTGGAACAAAACCAATACTGTATTGAAAGCAAAACATACCGCACCGAGCCATATTGATGGAAAATCTGAAAATAAAGACATAGCTGAAGTTTTCAGGAATACTTTTCGCTCCACACCAGTTCAACCGCAAATAATGGATAAACAGATTGATGCACCAACAAATCAACTGAAACAACAGCCGTCCATAGTCATCTTACCTGAGATGATCCAACGAGCAATACGCAACATGGCAGGAGGTAAATCTGCAGGTCACGATGTACTTGTCATAGAATACGTAAAACATGCGGGGGGGTACGTAACAACTCTGCTGGCCTCTCTCTTCACCGCTATGATCGGACTCCGACACATTCCGACAGAAATGTCCAAAACCATAATAATACCGATCCCCAAAAGCCGTCAATTAAACCTGACATCATCCGTTAATTACAGGCCCATATCTCTTGCCACAATAACTGCAAGAATCTTTGAAAAAGTCATCTTACACTTAACCGAAGACAAGCTCAATACAGAGGACTCCCAAATGGGCTTCAAAGCTGGATGCTCAACTGATACAGCCATATATAGTATGAAACAAACAATTGAATATTATAAAGCCAGAAAACAACGGTATACGCATGCTTCCTAGACTTGAGCAAAGCTTTTGACAGGGTTAGTCATAATAAGTTGTGGAAAAAACTGACCGAACGATAAGTACCACCGCAAATTGTTAATATATTAAGTACATGGTACAACCAACAGGAAAACTTTATCAGATGGAATGACAGCCTATCAGAAGCAGCTCAATTAAAGTGCGGCGTTAGACAAGGAGGCTCAATGTCCCCAGTGCTCTTCAATGTATACATGGATGAACTTAGCAAAACTCTGAAGAAAACAAGAATCGGATGCCACATTGCTGGGGTATGTATGAACAATATCAGCTATGCAGATGACATGGTCATTCTTGCCCCATCAGTAAGAGCAATGAGAAAACTTCTAGCCATATGCGAATCGTACGTTATTAGTCACGGGCTAATGTATAATGCAAAAAAATCATCACTGCTGATTTTCAAAGCAAATACGGGTCCTGCTGTCATTCCGCCCATATGTCTCGGCGGAGCCAATCTTGAAATCTGCAGCGAAATCAAATACTTGGGGCATGTCATCACTGATGACCTAAATGATAAAAATGACAGAACTCCAAAGAAGAGCGCTGTGCGTACGTGCCAACATGCTCGCCAGAAGATTTAATAGGTGCAGTTCTCCTGTAAAAAAGCAACTATTCCAGACATACTGCATGAGCTTTTACACTAGCGAACTATGGACTAGATATACACAAGGCGTCATGGACACACTCCGAGTGCAATATAACCACGCTTACAGGGCGCTGTTCGGCCTCCCTTAGAGATGCAGCGCCTCGCAGATGTTCGCAGAGGGAAGGGTGCATGGGTTCGCTGCTTTGATGCATCACAGAATAGCCGGGACGAGTCAGCGCTACCGGAGATCGGAAAACACTCTTGTCCAGGCCGTCGCCCAGTGGCATGGCGCGCCCCTACATCGTAGATGGAGAACTTTCCTCAGGCCATTGTAGCATAAGTGTTAAATATGTTATTTTAATTTAATTTATTTTATGTTTTTATATTATATTTCTACAGTGTGTAATTTTTTATTCTTAAAATGTATTCTTTTTATATGGCAGACAGAGTATTGCACTCACCGCTTTGTTCTGCTGAAATAAAACATTATTAAAAAAAAAATTTAAAAATTTCAGTCCCTCCACATAGCATCCCCAAAGATGATATAGGCCTTGAGGGAAATTATTTCTTTCAGGGTCTCCTGTATAGCCGTTAAAAAAAATTGAGATTAAATTGATAAGACGCTAATTAATGCAGTGGGTTATAATTCTAGGAATAACGCAAAAAGGTTAGGAACTGAAAAGCAATTTAGGTATTTACAACAAGTCATATATTTTGATAATCGTGGGGTTAGTCTTAAACTAAAGTTAATCTTAATTAGACACAAAATTTCAATAAAACTAGATAGGCAAGTACTTAAATCTACTTGTACTTAAAATTAACTATTTACTTCGTTAAATCTACGTAAAAGTTTGTATTCTTAAAACTAGAGATTCACTTGGCTTAATTATACGGAAATTTGATTCTTAAAGCTAGAGATTCACTTGGCTTAATTATACGGGAAAGTTGATTCTTAAAATTAGAAATTCACTTGTCTTAATTATACGGGAAAGTTTAGTTATCCTACGTAAAAGTCTTTACGAGAGTATTCACAGGGTGACATGGTGGGAGAATTATATGGTATGAGAGTTCAGAGGCACTTCCCTTTACTGATGGCTATACAGGGTCCAGAGAGCGGCTGGGAACGCAGAGTTCTTGCATTCGCACTAGGTATCCAAGTACCTCCGGATCGGGAGTAGGTACAAACGCGGCGATGATCAGAGGCCTGGGCAGTCTCCGGGGTTTGATCTCCGAAGGACGAAGATCAGTAACTTCCTGGGCGGAAGCGGGGGGTCGACTCGCGGTGCAGAGCCTGGGCGACTTCTGCAAGTAGATCTCCGAAAGGCGGAGATCATACTTCCTGCTGGGACGGAAGCATAACACTAACTGTCGTCAGAGGACTTGGGCGGCCTCTCCGAGGGGCGAGAATAGGTACCTTCCTGGGCGGAAGTCTAAACCCAACTGTCAGAGAGCCCTGTTCCCTGCGGCCATCTGTAGGAAATTTTTTATGACCCGTATTGTCTGGCGGGCCGCTCATTTATTACACGCTTATTTCCTTTTAGGTTTTATTGCTGTCCTTTTATAAAATAATGCCGACTTTCTAAAATAGTATTTAAGGGTACTTACTTTACGATGACTCTAAACTTTATGATGGTTTCCGGCTTGAACAAAAATACACGCGGCTAGCCCTTGTGCAATTTTTTATGGCCTGTCTAGTTTGGGAATTATTAAGAATTGAAATGCACATGTTTAGAAACTAAGTATGTCTGTGAATTCGGTCATTACTTATAGATATTACAAAGGATATATCATGCTTTATTAAAGATCTCATCAATACAATAGGGAATTTGATTAAAAAGAGACATCTATTGACTTATTTTACAAGTCTGGAAAGAAATATGTATTCAATTTATTTTTTATAACTTATTGAAGTTTGTAAACCTCATTGTAATATTTTAATCATTGAAGAAGACAATATTAACACATTCCAAATGAACCACGAAACCGAAAAAACAACAGAAATTAAAAAGATTTCAGTCGCATCTGGGACTCGAACTCAGAACCTCTACCTATCCGGAGTAACCGCTTAACCTACTTAGCTAATGAGACCAGTTCAATTTACGCCATTTACACCGATATCATACTTCATGTTCAAGATTTGTTATCCATTTGTTGTCCTCCATTTTTATAAATCCCATATTATTGGCTGCTATCCTTATGGTGATTGCAAAGTTTCATCCAGAACTCAATTGTGATCTGGATAGAGTCTCGGATATACCTACCCGATTTTTATTTATATGAGACATCTATTGACTTATTTTACAAGTCTGGAAAGAAATGGATAGGTAGAGGTCCTGGGTTCGAGTCCCAGATGCGACTGAAATCTTTTTAATTTCTGTTGTTTTTTCGGTTTCGTGGTTCACTTGGGATGTGTTAATATTATCTTCTTCAATGATTAGAATATTTTTATTTTAAAATTCAGTTTTTTTATGTATTTTAATAACAGAAGGGATGTTTTTGATTATTTATCTGTTATGTCGGTCTCACCAGAAGTCGTCCTATATTCTAGTTCAATTCTGAGGTCTGTTAATTGTTTCCGCTGCAGAAATGATAGATCCTGCCACACCCGGATATTGTTTTTCAATGGATGTTTCTTGCTTAGGAGAATTTTTGGCCATTTCGCTTCTCGGTTTGTCATCATTTCTTTTACCCAATCTGTAAATTTTTAGATCAAGGTTTTTTGTTGAAGTATCAATATCAGAGATTATTTTCTTGACAGATGTTATGTCCATATTTAACGATTCTTTCTGTGATAATGATATACTTCCTGGAACGTTATGAATAATAAATAACATTTTTATCTTTACAACTTTGTTCCTTTATTTCAGCAAGGATTTCGCAGACACTTTGGATTTGTGAAACTGCAGGGACGTGCACATTTCGGCCTATGGTTTTATTAGCTACTAATTCACCCTCGATATTAAACTGAAGGCGACCAAAAGGGGAACTAAAAAACTAATTTCTATCAAATTCTTTTAGTACAATATTTATCAAAGCCCCCGACTTAGACTAGATAAGTTAACCGCCCTATGCCTATGAATGTACGTGAAACGCAAACTTTAATTGAACCATTCTGCGCTATCTCGTATCACGTACGCGCTTGAGAAAAATAATATATCTCATAACTACAAACCATAATGACCATGCGAGCGACCCAACACCACGGGACATCAAGTCTAAACAAGTAGTTCTTCAAGGATAGGCGAAGCGTGCGGTCGCTTGTTTAACAAAATATTATCAGGTATGAGTATGACTAACATTATATTCATAATCTAGACCAAAAAAAGTGATTATTTTTTGCCTATTTTTCAGAAAATTAATTACCTGAAGGTAGGGCGGTTAATAGTTAAATCTCTGTGTACCCTTTTTTCCACGGCTTAAATTAGAAAGCAATAAAAATATGGAAATTTCTTTATTGCGGGGATGGCAAGAGGAGAGGGAGAAGATGAGGATCATAAAATAAAAGTACCTTTTAAATTTTCAGAAGAAATAATGTTTTTTTTATTATATCTTTGGTATAAAATTTATTTTAACAAATAGTAAAAATCCTAAGAATGCCTCAATTTCAATTATAAACAAAAGAGGCAACTGAAGTTATGGAGCCAAATATAACATGCACTGCTTTATAAAATATTAAGAATTTTCTATAAGCAACATTACATTTTGGTTCAATGAAGGCATTGCTTTTATTAGGATAAGCTCTGAGAAAGCAAACTGATTAGTCTTATACATCAGATTCAAAAACAAGAAATTCATATTTCAGATGTGTTAATTGACAAACAAGAATACAATTAGGAATTTGTCACAGACATATTAAAATAATAACAATGATTAAATAATTGTCATACCAATGGAACACAAAAACTATTATTAGTTCGCAGCGTTTTTATCTGTGAACGCCGTTGAACCATTTCAATGCAATCTATCCCATCATGGGGCATGTTTTGACACAATGCATGTATTGAAACTTCATGGATTACATATGCAACATCTGCTTATGGGGATAGCCGCCGATGGATCAAATAAGCGACAGCTGTATACATAAATTTTTGACTAAATATCTGGCAATTTAACACATCTCATAAAAACAGGCCTGACCTTCACACTGCGTGAATTGAGTGTGATTTATCATTATTGTTATGAATCCTGATCAGAAACGTTCGATTCACATCTATGGAACCGAGCAGTGCGGATACGTAAAGTGGTAGGTACAGCACAGAAGAGAATATTCACATTACACCATTTGTGAATGTGTTCATAGATAATGAAAGCAACTTATTTTGCTGTGCCTGCCACTTGACGTGTCTGCACTGGTCGGTGCCAGTAGATATTATAGACCTAACGGGTTAGGTTAAACGATTTTTCACATCCATTATTTTATACATATAAAAATAATATTGATTACAATATAGCAATAATATTGTACAAATTTATTTATGTTTTATAAATCAACAAACATTGATTTAAAATATAATTAACAATAAACTTAAACATTCATATGCATGGCAAGTAATTTCTTATGGTTTAAAATAGTTTTATTATTTATGAGGAAAATCAAAGAGACTTAAATTAAATCCTATATGCAAACTGAAATTTAAATGTACTATGTATGTTGAAATGTTTTTTACAGTATTAAAAGCAATAATTTTAAAATGCTGCATAATTAAATTAATTGTTATAGAGGTTGTTGATTGTTCGGTGGGTAGGATACTCGGCTAGCAGTCAGGCGTGTCCACGAATCGGAGTTCGTTTAGACTGCGTGCATAGTAAAGCACCGTAGTAAATTTCGCTTGACAAGCTTACTGCACACTTAAACGAATCGCATCCACGCAGGCACATTCATGTGCAAGATTTTTGGAGATTTTAGACAGGCTGGAGGGGATCTACGGAAAATTAAAAGAACGGCAAAGGGGTCCACAGGGAAAAAAAGTTCGGGAACCTATGGTCTAAACAATATATCTTAGGAGATTCATTTCCCCAAAAAAAAAAGATCGATGGATTTATTCCTGAAATTCAAACACTAAAAAAAAATTATAACAATAAAAGTTAAAGTCAGTAAAAACTGAGGGCGAGTTGTTTGACAGGCAGTCACATTTGACATTGTCACAATAATTTGAAGATCAGGGTCATTTTGAATATTTTTACATTTGAAAGGTTCTCATTAAATGCTGATTTTAGAACCGACAGCGTTTTGTAAAATATTATGTTGGGTTGTTTGACCAGTCGTTGAGTGAGCAATTGAGTCGTCGAGCAGAACACTCTTAAAAAAATGAACTAAACGCACACAAGACCAAAAGTCGGCCCCATAAAAGTGAAAATATTTAAAATGGCGCTGATGAATTGTGACGATGGCAAATGTGACGGTAGGTCAGATAACTAGCCCTAACTGATTTTAATACATAATTAATGGTCAAAGGAAAAAAATAAGAAAAAAACATCAACAAATAAATAATAAATTCATCTTGAAGTCAATGGAAGCCAAAAAGCATATTTTTGGAAGATAATTTGTACTCATGCATAGTGCAAGACGAATTTATTTTGCCGAACATATTTGGGGAAAAGCATTAAAAAACTATACAGTCTTTACATAATATACAAAAGGTAGAAACAGGGAACAGGGTTGATTATTAGACATCGATGCGACATAGTGACCCATCGTTTCCGGCGATAAAGACTTGCCCCTGTTTCCCCACACAGATCTTGTTGACGCACTGCCCAAATTCTACGTCGCCTTTCAATTCTATCTTGCCACTCTCGTCGATGCTCCATACCTTGACCACCTTGTCCCAGGCGCCGCTGATCAGCACCACTGAACCGTCGGGCCGCTTTTGGGAAGCCAGAGAGTTGATTATCATATTGTGCGCCTGAAAATACATATTAAATAATATTACCGGATCACCGAAGAGAAAAACTGATAGAAGTGCGTTGTGGGCGTAGCTGTGTCCTCAAAGTAAGGTCAATTTATCTTATTTCAGGTCAAATTGATCAAACATTTTCAAACATCGAACTTTAACAGGTAATTAATTTCATTGGCCTGCCTAGGACCTAAGAATTGAAAGAAAAGTTTGAAGATGAGGATTTTGACTATGACGGTCTTCATTTTCTATTTTCCTCACACTCGCAAACCGGTGCATGCTGGGGCAGCCGGGCCCTCAGTGTGAAAATGCACCTTCACAGTGTGGGGAAGGGGAGCACCTTATTTACGGAACGCAGAGAGAACACCACCCCGCTCCCCTAGCTTTGCCAGTCATTCGACCCTCTGGGTTGGCAGCTACTGAGAACCAATCAGCATGTCGACCCGGGAAACCACCAAAAGGCCGGCATAATGGTTCACAGTGTGTTTAGAATGAGATTGCGAGAGTTCGGTTGTAGATATCAGGAAATAATGAACACAGATGAAATGGCCGGACTTTCCTTAGCATAATTTCCTTATTTCCTTTGATTAACGCTCCGGCATCGAAGGAGTACAGTCGTGTATATTGGTGATAATTGTGATCAAAAATTTATAGTGTACAAACAATATCTCGCCCACCGGGCGATCTACATAAACAAAATGGAAACGCAAGAAATCATTAAAAACATTAAAGAATTAATAAATAAAATTACTTCCGTAAAAGATTCCAAGGTAAAAACATCGTTGGAGCAAAGTTTAATATCCCTGGAAGAAATATTTCAAAATGAGCGTATCTGTCTACAAAAAAAATCATAGATTTACAAGAAACGATGATTATTAATGACCAACGATACACCAAGAAACTCGAAGAAATTCTAATAACCAACCAAAAAACATACGCCCAAGTGTGTGACAACAAGAAACCAGCGGACACGAAATTGAACATTGAACCGAAATACTCAATTTTATTAACATCTAACACCTTAAACGCCGAGAGCATAAAAACAAAAGTTCAAAAAAATATTGATTTAACTAAAATTAAAGTCGGAGTCAACGGAGTTAAAAAGATTGGCGAAAAAAATGATAATTTCATGCCAAAAAAAAGAAGATGCAGAAATATTAACCAACGAAATAAATAAGATAACTGGAAAGGAGATTTCGGCGGAAGAAATAAAAAAAAGAAACCGTTCTTGATGTTAAAAAGGCTCCAATGCCAATTGACTGAAGAGGATATTATACATGGAATTATACAACAAAATCAAGAATTAAATCAAGAAGACAAAAATAATATTAAACTCATTAAAGAGTTAAAAAACAAATATAATGAAGGTAAAGAAAACGATACCACAAACTACATCATACAAACAACCGGAAAATTAAGAAGAATATTATTAGACAAAAAAATAAATAAATATAAAATTCCAACGAGTGTACGTCGAAGATTGTAACCCACTCACACAATGCTATCACTGCCTTAAGTTCGGCCATACAGCCCAAAGATGTCTCGACAGGACGCAGCCACCCATTTGCCCCCATTGTACTAAGGAACATATACTCTCGAAATGCGAAAACAGAGAAATAAACCAAATTTGCAACAATTGCTGTGTGCAAAATAAAAGATTTAATTTGAACTATTCCACCGAACACCGGGTTGACAGTATAAAATGTCTTTACCGGAAAAAAATGCTTCAAATTGCTAGAGAGCGCATCGACTATGAATGAATATGGTAAATTATATCTCCTCATACTAACTTAAAAATGACTGATTTTATATGAAATGCTTTAGATAAAAAAAATTTATAGAAGAAAGATATACCATTCCATAAGAGATTTAAATCTAATTTGCTCTGATAAAGGATTTACCTTATTTCATACTAATATAAGAAGTATCGAAAAGAACTTGGATGAATTAATAATATCTTTAAAAGCATTAAATTATTTTCCGGACGTTATAGTGTTAACAGAAACACATTCCGCCGGCGAACTGAATTATAATCTTCCGGGATTCTCTTTCTATACAACAACAATAAAGTTAAACAAAAACAGTGGTATTGCAATATTCATATCTAACCGCTACAATGTACTCAACATTAAAGAGATACATAATTTTCATAATGTAAACCTATTAAATATTGAGTTTAAAGACCAAAATAAATATTATAATATTATTGCCGTTTATCGCACTCATGCATCAGTAATATCACAATTTATAAATGAATTAAAAAATATATTATTAAATTTTAGAAATAAAAATAATATTATTATTGATATGAACTTAAATATTGCAAAAGAATACTCTAGTAAGGATAAAGATAATTATCTAAACATGTTAGCGGAACTTAATTATTTACCGTGCATAAATTCATATACTAGAAACGTTCGAGGTCAACGACCTTCATGTTTAGATCATATATTTACAAATATTTCTGATATCCAAAATATTATATCCGCTGTCATTCATACAACTATCACTGATCATTATTCATGTATATTCAATTATAAATTCTGTAATCCAACTTTTCCACCATTTAAACAAGAAAATGTTTCAAAAAAGTACTTAACATGGATACGTTAAAATGTAAATTAGAAGTAGAAAATTGGCTTGATTTATATCAATGTAATGATGTCAATGTTTGTTGTAAAATGTTTGAAGAAAAATTATCTAAATTCATAAATGACTCAACAAATAATGTCATATCCAAATCCAAACTACCTAACCTCAAACCTATAAAACCACGGATAACTCACGGTTTAATAGTATCCGTACGTCATAAGCAAGCTCTTTATAGATTAACTAATCAACAACCAAATAATGAATATTTACAGAAACATTTTAAAGCATATAAAAATAAACTCTCATATATCATAAAACATACAAAAGAAAGCTATTACAAACAGAAGTTGATACAGGTTGAAAATGACAAAGGAGTATGGACGATTATAAATGAGATAATGGACAAAAAAAAGTATAAAAACAATGAAATCAGCACTATTATTCATGATAATTCGAAAACATGTTGCAAAGAGAACCCTTTAAAGGCTGCAAATATATTTAACGAATTCTTTGCAAATATAGGAGAAAATCTTACCAATCTCATACACAAAGATCCAAATATAACAATTCCAGACTGTAATGTTGATGTTAAAAATAAAATGTCAACATTTCAACTCACCACAGAGGACGAAATAGTAACTATTATAAACGGCATGAAAGGAGGCTCTGCCCCAGGTTTTGATAGAATTACAATTAACATTTTAAAAAATATTAAAAACAAAATTTCTAAACCGTTAATGCATATAATCAACACAAGTTTCCAAAGCGGGGTATTTCCATGTAATTACAAACAAACTACCATAACTCCAATATTTAAGTCTGGTAATCCCGAAGATGTTAATAATTACCGTCCCATTTCAGAAATCTCAAATATTGCAAAAATTTTTGAAAAACTTGTAAAAAAAAGACTTAACCAGTTTATAAAATGTAATAGCATAATTCACGAAAATCAATTCGGCTTTATGGAAAGTAGAAGCACACAGGATGCAATTTCAAAATTAACTAGCCTTATTCACACTTCATTAAATAAATCACTAAAATGCCTTGGAATTTTTATAGATCTCAAAAAAGCGTTTGATAACATATCTCATAACAAACTTATAATTAAATTAAGCAACATTGGAATAAATGGTACAGCTCTGGAATGGATAAAAAGCTATCTTTTCAAACGTCCTAAAAAAACAAGTAATTTTGGCATACCTCAAGGTACAGTACTGGGACCTCTACTTTTTATCATCTATGTAAATGACATATTCATGCAAAAGCTAAACGGAAAAATAATATCTTATGCTGACGACACTGTCATAATAATTGAAGGTACTGACTGGAATTCTATTAACAAGCTAGCAAATACTGATATTAATATATTAAAAAATTGGTTCGATAATAATCTACTCTCCCTTAACACTGGAAAAACAAAATTTATTCCTTTCTCTATCAATAAATTTAAATCAAAACCAGAAATAAAAATTATAATACACCAAAGTAACTGCAACAGAATCAATTGTAATCAAGCATGTTCAATACTCAGTCCAACTTCCAAAATTAAATACCTTGGTGTATATATAGACCAGCATTTTAAATGGAAAACACATATTTGTGAACATGTTAAACGAATTAGAAAATGTATATATATAATGGTGTTTCACACTTGGTTCAAAAATACTTAATTGCGTTTCCTTGCTGCAATAAACATAAGACATTTATTCATAATAGGTATTTACAATTTTAGGAATAACAAAATAAGCAATTTAAGATGATCAAAATATTAACTCACCTGCAATAAACATAAGAAACAACATTTAAAGCTTCTATTTCAGGTGTTTTTTATATCCTTAAAAATTATAAAACAATTGCTAGAATGGTAAAATTTCTCTCTCGTTAAACGTCATGGCCGTTTAGTGAGTCGTGACATCTAGCGGGCTACCAACTAACCTGTCGGTAAAGCGGAAATTACAAAATTAAAGAAAGCGCTACAATAAATAATGTGGTTTTCTTTACATATATATATTTATAAGACTAAGAAATATTCTTAGACTAGAAAACCTAAAAAGAGTGTACTATGCAATTGTTCAGTCTATTTTACAATATGGAATTATTGGCTGGGGGAACATATGATAATATTTTAAGTCCACTTAAAATAATTCAAAGATTGATAATAAAGGTAATTTTAAAAAAAACCATCATCATTTTCCACTGAAAAGCTTTTTACAATATTCAATGTACCTACAGTAGATAAAATTTATAAAAAATATGCAATTATTCAAATCTTTAAAGAAAAAACGTTTAATAAATTACAATTTAATATATCCGCAAGGTATCAGCAAAACATTAAAATCCCGCCATTCAATACTAAGCATACGCAAAACACATACCTATATCTAGGAATAACTTTTTTTAACAATCTGCCATCTGATCTAAAAATTATAAAAAATATCGATGAATTTAACATAGATTAAAAAATTACCTCAAACTACTGTAACAATTTTTTTTATTATTATAAGATTTTTTTGTCTTTTATTATTATCTTCTCTTCTTTTCTTCTACTTTCTTTTCATTTGATAAATTACAAAATTTACACGACAAATTTCATATTTTCCTGCTATTGTACAACAATATTTCAAGTTATGATTTGATTAATTAAGCGATAATCACTCACCAAACACAAGAACCTTGTTTCTTTATGGTGAGGAATAGCTATATTATATTTTTTGTTGCACTATATGAATCATGTCTTATTTTTATATACTCTCTGTAAAAAAAATTATGATATTAAATAAAAAAAAAAAAAAATTTCGCTGTAGTTTTTTAATCCTCCTCTCTACTCTTTTACGGTAACGACAATGTTACAATTAGTATACCAATAAATCTCGTGTTTTATCAATACCAGGGTTTTATTTCTGTATCAGGAAATACATTCCGCTTCACGTGCTTCATACATCAATTTCAGCCATGAATCCTGAGAGATGGAGTCGAGCATTTCAACAAAGTAGGGATATGTTGCAATTGTCAAGCGACCTTTAGTGATTGCGATGATTTTGAGTAAATTTGAAATTGTTTCTTGCATATAACATAATGCCTCCTCCTGCCTTTCAGTCCCGGAGCTATTGTATGAATGATTTCCGGGGACATTGTACACACAAGCACTTTCAGTTTCAAATTACATTAAAACGTCAATGTTCAGATATATTATTTATGTTTCATTGTCCCTACACAACAGTTGCACACTGATATATTACAGACATAAGATATATCACAATAGATGAGAAATTATAAAAAAATTATGTGTAAAAGGATTGGAAATAACAATAGTACAAGTAATTAAACATGTGTATGTTTGTTAGCTATCGGTTTTGAATGCCGATTTAGATACAACTTGTTATTGGAGACAATTTAAGTGTTCTTTACTGAATATACCCTTGTTTCTTAAGGAAACATGGGTAATAGGAACTTTACAAATAATAAGGCCGTCAGTATTAGAAAGTTGCTGGCATAAACACAGATATGACAATAAACACATTTCAAGGAATTACCAGATAACATTACAAATCACTTTGGGAATTACTTCGGGGAAAGCATTGATTGGGCTATTTATAAATCCTGAGATGGAATACTCATTTTAATAGGTAATATAATAAAAAGGTACTGGGCGACATTGTCCAGTCAAAGAATTTCGGTAAACTATAGCTGGGAATTCGAGAATTAGGTAGACAGTTCAGGGTCAGGTGGGCAGGTTCAAAACATATTAATGATATTAACAACACCGAATATGATAATCTGCATCAAACATGCAAGAAGTGAAAGGTTAATAGGTAAAATATAAAAAAAGTCTACAGGGACTACATTGTGACTGGGTCAAAAGATACTCATAAAATTGTCCGTAAGTGATATTGAAAATGTCAACGATCAATGCAACATCGCTCTGCTGATTAACGTGTTCAGAAGTTTTCGCTTTCGGATCATAAAATAGTGCTGGAATCTAGCACGAGCATACTTACGTGGAACGTACACGTTTACCCCTTTCGAGAATGTCGCGATATACATTATTCAAATATCTAATATGTAATTGAATACAAGCAAGATTATCAGGCGCATTTGCATTTTTTTTAAACAATTTTACATAATTATTTACTGTACGACTTTCTTCTTAGTTATCATTATCCGCATATGAAAAATTATTCTGCGCCATTTTTAACATACATAAATTTCGTGTATAACAAACTTGATTGACGAAGCGATTAAAATCCTCTACCATGAATCCAGAGACGGCGGGTTCAGATCCCGACGCGATCAAACACGTTTTTATTAGTAGAAAGATGTTATTTATTTTTCCAAATGCATTATAAATTTGCGGCACGTTTCAGAGTGGCACACTGTCAACTAGTTGAAAACGTAAATTTTGCTTGAAAAAACTTTAGCTGTGTTAAGTCACCAGATCTGAGTAGCAAGGTCACCCCTAACCTTCCCCTTTCCGATATACTTCCCTTTCCCACTCCATTCAAACCCACATTAAGCAATTTTGTGGATCCCATAGATCCACTAGCTCGGAACAGTTGGGACTCGCATGACTACAGCTCGACACGCTTAAATTTGTACATCATTAGTTCCTCCTTTGGCGGCATGCAAAGTTAAATCTGTGAGGCTGTACAGGGATAATCGTCCGGATCACAAAACGGAATCATTTATTTATTTTTAATTAATTCAGGAAATTTTACAAAAAAATCGCGTCAAACTACTTTTCAGTAGTTTGTATAACGGGAACTTATTATTCAAAACCTTACACTAAATTTACAGTTAGGGTTGAGCTGCAAAATACATACATATCTATATAAAATAAAACCTTATGTGAACAACTTAAAAATTATTCTACAAAAATATAAAAAATACACATAAATGAGAAGAATAAATCCTACTTAAAATAATTTCTCTCAGCTAGCCAAGTTTTCAAGTTTTCTCCACTGTGAGTCATCATGTGTCTTTTAAGACTTTTTTTGTGGAACATGAAAAAAGTTTTTCTCCACTGTGAGTCAGCATGTGACTTTTTAGTATTCCTTTAAGAGAACATGTATATTAGCAGTCAGAACATGAAAAAGGTTTATCTGCACGGTAATTGAGCATATGATGTTTGAGGTTTCTCTTATTAGATCATTTATAATTACAGTCGGAACATGAATAGTTGTTCTTCACTGCGAGTCAGCATATGACTTTTTAGATTTCCTTTAACAGAACATGTATCGTACAGTCGGAACATGAGAAAGGTTTTTCTCCACTGTGAGTCACCATGTGACGTTTTAGATTTCCTTTAATGCAAAATGAATACGAGCAGTCGGAACATGCAAAAGGTTTTTCTCCACTGTGAGTGAGCATATGATGTTTTAGAGTACTCTTTTTAAAACATTTATAATTACAGTCGGAACATGAAAAGGGTTTTTTGTCACTGTGATTTAGCATATGTATTTACAAGGATTCCTTCCGGGATGATGAATTATGTACAGTCGGAACAAGAAAAGGGTTTTTCTCCACTGTGAGTCAGCATGTGACGTTTAAGATTTCCTTTAATAAAAAAATGTGTCGTTACGTTCGAAACATGAAAAAGGTTTTTCTTCACTGTGATTGAGCATATGATGTTTTAGATTTCTCTTAATATAACATTTATAATTGCAGTCGGAACACGAAAAGAGTTTTTCTTTACTGTGAGTCAGCATATGACTTTTTAGATTTCCTTTATCAGAACATGTATACGTGCAGTCGGAACATGAGAAAGGTTTTTCTGCACTGTGAGTCAGCATGTGGCGTTTTAGATATCCTTTAGTAGAACATGTATATTCGCAATCGGAACATGTAAAAGGTTTTTCTCCACTGTGAGTGAGCATATGACGTTTTAGAATACTCTTAATACAACATTTGTAATTACAGTCGGAACACGAAAAGGGTTTTTTGTCACTGTGATTCAGCATAAGCATTTTCAAGAATTCCTTCCGGGTTGATGAATAATTGCAGTCAGAACATGAAAATCGTTTTTCTCCACTGTGAGTTAGCATGTGACGTTTTAGATTTCCTTTAATAAAAAAAGTGTGGTTACAGTTGAAACATGAAAAGGGTTTTTCTTCACTGTGATTGAGCAAATGATGTATTAGATTTCTCTTAATAGAACATTTATAATTGCAGTCGGAACATGAAAAGAGTTTTTCTTTAATGTGAGTCAGCATATGACTTTTTAGATTTCCTTTAAGAGAACATGTATACATACAGTCGGAACATGAGAAAGGTTTTTCTCTACTGTGAGTCAGCATATGATGTTTTAGATTACTCTTAATACAAGATTTATAATTACAGTCGGCACATGAAAAAGGTTTTTTGTCACTGTGAGTCAGGATATGACTTTTCAAGGATTCCTTCCGGGTTGATGAATAATTACAGTCGGAACATGAAAAAGGTTTTTCTCCACTGTGAGTCAGCATATGATGTTTTAGATTACTCTTATTACAACATTTATAATTACAGTCGGCACATGAAAAAGGTTTTTTGTCACTGTGAGTCAGCATATGTCTTTTCAAGGATTCCTTCCGGGTTGATGAATATTTGCAGTCGGAACATGAAAAAGGTTTTTCTCCACTGTGAGTCAGCGTGTGCATTTTTAGACTTACTTTTGTAGAAAACCTTTTTATGCAGTCGAAACATGAATAAGGTTTTAATGCAACGTGAGTCATTTTGTGGCTTTTTAGATTTTTTTTAGTAGAACCTGTATAGTTGCAGTCGGAACATGAAAAGGGTTTTTCTCCAGTGTGAGTCGTCAGCATGTGACTTTTTAGATTTCGTTTTGTAGAAAATAAATCATTACAGCCGTAACATGACAAAGGTTTTTTTCCAATGTGAGTGAGCATGTGTCGTTTTAGATTTCCTTTACTAGAAAATGAATTGTTACAGTCGGAACATAAAAAAGCTTTTTTTCCACTTTGTGCCAGCACGTAATTGTTTAGATGTCGCTTTTGAGAAGAGGGAAAGTAGCAGTCAGAAGATGAAAAAGGATTCCTTCCAGCATGGGTACACGAGTGCGGTACTAATGTTGTCTGCAAGTCTGAAAAATATTACGGAAAGAGTAATATAAGTATAAATTCACTTAATTAATAGAAACACTAAGATTAGATGGGGTGCAGGTACAGTAATTCATAAAAAGAAAACGTGAACTTTAGGAGAGCACGAATTGTTAACATTAACAAAAAATCGTCATTAACCGCTGTCTGTGTAATTCTTTCAGAATGCTCTAAACTTTCCTTTTTAACATCAAGGATGTCTATGTCAATTTACGTGTGAGGTATTGCCCCTCCAACTTTTTCACGGGGTCCCGTTTCTGCCTTGATATGGACAGTATCCACACTACCTGGGAAAATAAAACAATAATGCGTACATTATATGCCGAGACGAACAGCAAATTACAATAAAAATTATCGTAGTGCACACAACATAATTATCGTCCTTTTCCCAGAAAGATTCAAGGTCAACCGAGGTGATTGTTTAATTAAATGAGTGTAAAATATTAGGAACATTCTTCTTCTTTAGTCACTCCCTCATTCCTGAGGATCGTGACCCGACACCAATCTCCCTAGTGTACAATACTCATCCAGTCCTCGCGATCCTGCGGTGCGAGGAGAGCTAAGGATACCGACGTTCCGGATATTTGGACAAATTTGGTAAAATTTGGTGACTCCAACGCAACCATCGGCGACCTTCCTCTACATATTCCACTATCCTTTTTAATTTTTCTACCGATAAATCCGCTAAAAAATTTCATAATTACAAATAATCTTTAACCTTCATCACTTCGACTGAGGTAAATATAAAATAAACTTATGGACGACAAGATGGGACACCGTAAGCAGGCATTTATCTTGGCTGTGATACTGTGACCCCGCTGCAATTGCTACATCATCAAACATACTTATTCCACAGACTTACTTATTGCATCTTCAAATCTACCTATTCAACATTAGCCGGACGCGCACAAATACTGGTTTCAGGGATCCAATCAGAAGAGCGTGCGTGTTATTCAACCAAAATCAAACTATGATGGATTCCAATATATTTTTTGATACATGCAGTACTTTTATGAGAAAATTGAAAAATGTTTTCACATTAAAAAAAAAAGTAATAAAAATTAACAAACAAACTTCAACGAACAGTGTTTACAATTGTGTATTTTATTTATTTTTTAATTTCTTTTTTTAACAATATTTTTAATTTAATCATTTATTTTTTCCCTTTACTTTTTTCGTAAAAAAGTTTTGGAGTTTATTTACGTTACGTCACTTTATTTAGATATTATGTGGTATTTCAAATTCTTTCTATGTAACACAATCTTAAATTCCTTAATTTGTCTAAATATTACTTTAAACGTTTATTTATCTGTACCATATTAATCAGAGAGAAATAGCTAGGATGCAGGCGAGTTCTCCAGATATTTTATATCGTTTTAATATTACTGTCTGTATCTGTATTTTCTCCTTACATAAATAAAAAAATAATAATAAATAATAAAAAAAAAACAAACAGCCCGAAACCTCCTCGCCACGCCGCGCGCCGGTCAAAGAACGAGAACCACCAGACTCACAGGGCGGGGCCCACATACCGAGTCATACATCAAGATCCCACGTGTCTCGGCCTATCGCACATCTCATTCTCACGTTTATACTAAATACCTTAATTAATTAACATACCAAATAAAAACTGAATCGCGGTAAATATTAAAATCGTTTGTTTCCAAGTGGTAGCAATATTCTTCTAATGAACATATTAATACTTATATCGTTTTAACCACTTTTTAATACATAAATAGCAACACGTTTTTCTTGTCTGGATACAGAGGAGATTTAACGTATTCTTATGTTTTTAGAACTTTTAAAATAATGGGATTTATTATAGACATACTCAAACTATTATACAAGAAATGATGCGCAGTGAATTGATTGAAACAATCTTTTTTTTAGTCTCTTCCTCATTACTGAAGAATTTGACTTCAGCTGTAAACTCCTTCGTGAACAAGGCTGCTCCTCTTATCCCAATCCTGCGCTGCCAAGGACAATCTACATAGACAGAATTCAAATGGAATACCCATTTGTTTTTCACGGGACTCTACCAAAGGTAACCAAAAAAACCCGAAATGGTGTATGACTAAATAGACCTTCCACACGAATGGGCGACCCAATACCAAAAAAGCCATGGTGTCGAAAGGTTCGACCATCCGCTCGTCCTTTCCCGAAGTCAAGCCTATCAGTTTTATTTTTTATACAAACAAGAAAACTTTAGTTTATATAATACGGAAATATAATATTATTTGGAAAAAATATACCAACTTGTCGAATTATGAGAGAGACTTATTCCTAGGCGAATTACTAAAGAAAATTCTATTGGAAGAAAATATTTTTTTATAAATTTAAGTTACGATAAATTCTAATTAAAATACATATCTATCTTAAGATGGCGACGAACATAACTTTTTGACTTTTTGAATGCATGAAAAAATGAAATAATAATTACAAATATATTTAATAATAATATTCTAAATATAGGTATCAATGTGAAAAGAAATTTAAGAAATAGCTATTTAAAAAAAAAAAAAATTGATTACTAATAATATATAATTACTCTTTAAATATTAACTCTGTTTACGAAAAATAACTATCGAAAGATTACTAATCATTTCCTGCACAAAGGCCAGTCCACAGATTAAATAAGATTATTCTATAAGAACATGTATCTATTTATATCTATTTAAAGAACATATAAATTAATAAAATAATGATAAGAATTATGATGTGGAATAAATAAGTTTAAAAATAATAAATTAAAGGAAAAAATTGCAATTTATAAAATAAGTATTTTATTCTGTTTCTAAACCGCCAGACCGAGAGCGACCGGCGAGGCTTATAACTGTTACTACTAACCTAAGAGTATCATTATTTGTTTTATCTTTTCATCTTTTCATTAGAAAAAAAAACATAGTTGTCATATGTAGGTTACCTAAAATTTATTTTATGAAATTTGGATTTCTATAATTTATTAGGAATGTATTTCACAGAAAATTTATGAAAAAAAAGCATAAGTTTAAGGGAGGCTAAAAACTACACACTTTTTAGTCTGCTAACGAAATAAACCGCTCAGTCACGTCTGGGTTGTACCCGGGCGGCGTGACTTCTATTCCTCGAGTAGCTAAATCCTCCGCCACAACGCAAGCAACATATTCCCCGCTTTACTGTGGTGGTTGTAGGAGATTTTCAAATATTTTCAGATTATTTGTAACCCGGGAATGTTTGACTTTCTTTTAAAAAGAATAGAAGTATAGATACATTTGTTCTCAGATTATAAAAAAATCTTCATGAAATACGTACTGTAACTTTAAGTAAAACACTTGAAAATGCCTTCACTGGTTGTCAAACGGCAAATATATTCATACGTTTTGGTATGCATATAATAAAATTTAAAAGAATACAGTTTGAGGATTTTCGTAATTAGAAACTTTAGACATTTTCGTAACTAGTTACATAGAATTTGCAGTATTAGTGAAACAATTCGTTGTATTGCTTGCGTCAGCAGCCTGCACAGTGACGTTTAGCGCCTTCTTCGGGTGCTCGTCGTTAGCATGTGTGATGCACCTTAAACTATGTGATATTAAGTTAAAAACAACTTTAAACAATGAAGTTTCTCGGAAATTGAATCTGGAAGGATCGTGAATCGCTCTAAACGGGCAAATAATTGTCGCAAGCGATAGTATCCTAACTTTACGCTTAATATTATCTTATATTTGCATACAATAATATCAAAAAAATGTTTCACTTATGGTAGTTATCGATCACTTAATGACAGGTCTATAGGTGTCTTCTATAGGCGGGGAAAATCTTTTCTAGCTATCATCTAAATGAGCAGAACCGCAGGGAAGCATAACGTCTTAAACTTTAAGGATGAATCATCTTTAAAGAGAACTGGAATCGCCATCCTGGACGTAAAAGTAAAATAAAAATATAGATTTTTTCTTACCACCTGTCTCCTCAATTCCTTTGGAATATTCCAAACACTCCTTCTTTATATCCGGCAGATCTATGTCTACATCTGTATCCGGCATTTCATCTCCGCTTTGTCCTACAGTCCATGGCTCCGTCTTGACGTTGACACGATCTGGGTTAAGGGGGTCCATGGCTCTGCTATGCGAGCGTGCAAGTAATTTTTATTTACTGATTTGAACTGTAAAGAAATTAAAACAACAACAAATCTTTTAAATTAAATGACCTCTGAATATCCCTCATTTAGTAATATGCTATGTACGCTTAGGGAGGGCTGTTTAAAAGAATTTTCAACGTTTCATCAGAACTTCAAACTAAGTATGCAAGTTCTGTTATTATTGCATTAAAAGCTAGTTGCTTCACAGTGATAGAATAATAGCCGAATTTGAATGGAGCTTTCACAATTTTTTTATATGAACGTTGAAATTTTGACGAGTTATTCAAGTTTCACGAAACAACCCGCACTTACAGTCCTCCAAGAAAGTCTAAAAGAAATGAAGGGGCCGTAATTGTTTCAATGGTTTTAAACAATATGAACGTAGAACTGACGTTCAAGATTGGCATAGATTTCGAAGTGTTTCAATAATGAAGATTTATGTTGAAACTAGCTAAGGAGAAGTTAATAGAAATATTTATTCGAATAATGGCTATTGCAATAGACCCAAAACTTAAACAAATTACAACACATAAATGTTTTATAACGTATAAAATATAATAATACACGTGACATACCGCGCAGCAGCTGGTGACACACCGATCCAGGTCGACGCCATTTTTTCCATAGACAAGGACAAACGTAGATGAATAATACATAAGCTAATGATAGTACCTACTTATTCACTTTTTTTTCGTATTGTATCGTACCACGTTCTTTGCATTGATATAGCCTTTTGTAATCACCTAAAATAAATGACCGAATTCACAAGAAATACTTTTCTAAAATGTGAATTGTAAATATTAAAAACTCCCAGACTAGACCGGCCATAAAATGAATTTAGTACAAAGGCTAGCCGAACCTATTTGTTAGAAAAATTGTAACTACTACTCCCGATCCGGAGGTACACGAATACCTAGTGCGAACGCGAGGACTCTGCATACAAAGCAGCCACTGGACCCTGGACAGCCATCACCAAAAAGGGAAGTGCCTCTGACTCTAATGATAATTCCTCCAACCTGTCAGCCAAGTGAATCTCTAACTTTAAACAACAACTTTTTCATACAAATAAGCCAGTCAACCTCTAATTTTAAGAATACAACTTTTTGTGAAGATTTAAGGAAGTAATTAGTTAATTTTAAGTACAAAGACTTTACAAGAGATTTAAGTAATTGCCTATCTAATTTTATTGAATTAATTATGTCTAATTAAGATTAACTCTAGTTTTAAGATTAACCCCACGAATATCAAAATAAATTACTTGTAACCTAAGATCGCTTTTCTATTCCTCCCTTTTTGCGTTATTCCTAGAATCATACCAACTGCCCTACACACCGTCATATCACAATCAATGGCTTATAACCATTTTTTTGAAATTCCACGCCCGAACGAATTCTAATCGTCAGTTTTCGTAACAGTATTGGCGTTAATAAGTGTTGATAATCTGTTTGAATGCAAACAGAAGTTTTAAAATAAATTATGGATTCTCTTCTTCCGCTAAATTTACTGAAGAAGTTTAATTTTGTATATTTATAACTAATGGCGCCGAGCGAGAGCTACACAAATTTAGGTAAAACATATGAAATTCACCAGTGATTATAAATTTGACGATTATAAGATACTAAAATCATAAATCCTGTGAATTTTGAACAAAGAGTGAAATAGGTGATTGACTTTTAACAACAGAAAACTCTTGTTCCCATACATTCAGAGGTACGATTTTTAGAAAATTCTTGACAGAATCCGAAATCCAACGCCCAGAAATGTTTGTCGCTCAAGGCGTTTTTTTTAGAGTACGTTATTGCTCGAATGAACAAAATAAAGATAATGTTTGTTTGAAGGTAGGCACATGTTATTTTATTCATTTTGCACTTGGTCGCGCTACCAAAATCATTTTAATGATCTGCCGGCCCTTGGATTTCCTCCATCCTACAACACGGGTGTCTTTAAGATCCAAGTTCACTTCTTCCTGTCTTCTAAAATACCCTCCAGACATCATCCCTGAAGATGATATGGGCCTTGAGGGAAATTATTTCCCTCAGTGCCTCAGATGTGGAAAAAAAACCAAATTGGGTCCCTACTCAAAAAGTTTTAGGGACGCCACTTTAAAGTACTAGATTTAATAACAACCGGAAAAGTAAACAGAAAAAAAAAGTTTTTGCAATAAGCGATTTTACTGATTTTTGATTTTAGGTTTGAAGCTGGATACATAGAGCCTAAGACAATATCATTATATATATGTGGGGGGTACGCTCGCCCCTCAATTGTCACAGATGTGTGTGACTACTGTATGGCATTGTATGCTGAGCGATATCGAGAGAAATACCACACCCACATATTATATTAACTGTTTGTAACAGGCTTTAGAGATTTTTTTAGCTTATGTTTAATTTAGGCAGTCGGAGACCCACAGGTCTGGTTGAAAATGCTATGTCCAAATGTTTGCGAAACTTCTATCACTTCACGACCGAAACAATTGGATAATCGTAATATTCTCTTCCTAAACATAAAATTAATATAATGTTGTTTCAGGAGAAACGCTCAGTTCAGTCAGAACAATAGCTTCGGTCAAAGGCATAAGATATTATGTCCCTCGAGTGAGGGGCAGCTGAGTGTTGACGCGTAACAAAAATATGGTAATGGTATAACCACATTTAAATAGGTAGGTATTGCATTTGCAAAATCAGGTAAAATTTGATCGCAAAACTAATATTTTTTAATACTAGCAAAGTTGTTTAAATTTTTGTCGTCTCCACCGGGCCGACAATAAAAAATAGGGAGATACTGAGCTTTGGGAACACTGCTTCGAGAACTACTCTCGTACTGAATCGATATAATTAAAGTAGGTCAATTATATTATAGTTTAAACGATAAGTAAAATAACGGCACATTCACAAAGGAGAAAAAATATTACCCACGAGGGAATGTTTTGAGCTACTTGATATTTGGATACTCTTTAAGTATAATAATAATAATAATTGGATGATGCGCCGTTCTTGTGAAAAATCACATCAAGGGCGCTGTGCAAATATTTCTTAACTAATTTAACTACTTACCTGGCAGGTCGCTTCAGATAAACACAGTTTTATTAGAAAATTTATTTATGGAGATGATAGTTTTACATGGTTATTTGTTGCTCCTTTTCTATTGATGTTACATTTATTAAAAGATTTGTGGCACTGGAAGAGTTGGTATTTATTGAGATACTTATAAATTTTAGGACTGGAAAGTATTCGTGTTCATTCATCAATACATTGCTACACTTTATAAATTGCACCTTGGGAAACTCGCGCCGCGAGTGTTGCTTTAGATAGGGTCTGTGATCGGAATGCACTACAGCCTAACTCATTTGATGGATTTATTCAAATGAAAATGCATTTCGTATGAACACGAATGATCTGCGATGCGTTGAATAGCGAATGATCTGTGTGAAGCGCTTCTCACGTGAACGACTCATCACTAGTAGGAATGGACCTCTTTTTCAAATGATTGTTTTATCGAGTTATTTTAGATAAAGCGCGTCCGAAGTCCCTCTTTCATAAGTTGAGAAGACTGTCAACGGCCGAGTTTGGTCTCCGCTCGCCTGCGCTTCTGCTAATCTACCGGGCAGTGTATTCGACCCAAATCTCATACCCTGCTTCGGAGTGGGAGCACCGCCTTGAATATGTTCTCATACTCTCGGCTCTGAAAAGAGGCCAGCGCACGCCTTTACTGGCGTTCTCGGGAGCTTACAGCACTGGAGCATCAGACGCATTACCGGTTCTGGCTGGAATCCTGCCGATTGATTTAGAAATTAAGGAAGTCTTATCTTAGAAAGTTTTAATAGGAGGTAGAAAGGCTGTCCATCTGGGGGTTCACGAGACCGCGGGTGGTGAGGTCTGCCTTCCAAAGCTTCTTAAGGAGATGGGTGATAGAAATCTGGATGATTGGCAGTAAAGTTGGGATAAGGCGACGATGGGAAGATGGACTTATTCTGTTTTCCCTTCAGTTAGAAGGAGAGTGGAAGGGGCATTTTTACATCAGGACCACCATACCACCCAACTACTATCGGAACACGGTGAATTTAGAGGGTAGACTTCATAGTCTATCTCCATCCCTCACCCAAACTGTGCTGGTGGAAATACAAACAAGACAGCAAGGCACATTCTGTGGCACTGTGACTTGTAAGTTGTTTGATTCTATTCTTCTGTATTTTGTTCTTTTAGATTACTGCCATTTTAAATATATCTTATACTTTTTTGAATTAAACTTTAAACTTTTCACACTATTCTTAAGCCTCTACTGTTATTATTTTGTTTACTATTATTGTTTTCCTATCATGAGTTTTGTTTTTTTGGTTAGAAATTTTCTTCATGTAGAACTCATAAACATTTCGAGATATTCAGGCGAACTGGACACAAAAACATTTTCATTGTGTACTGTCCACCTCCCCTTTTCGGGAGTTGAAAATTAACCCAATACCTGCAACCCGAGGCAGTCGTTTACTTCTGACTGGCCCTAGCCGGATCCCCTGTGCACTTCCCGATCGAGCAAGCTTGGTTGTGACGGCCTTTCCGTCTCCCCGATTCAGTGGCACGATCCCGGCCGCCCGGACTCCTCCATATCCCTAGGGTTTCATGTTTTTTTTTTAACCCTCCCAATCACACTTTTCTGAAGGGATAATAATGACGACTGGTGCAATGTCTCCTGGGAAGGGTGGCGGGAATAAGAATCCACCTGCCACTGCTTCAGAGGGACTGTCCAGGTGTCCTAGCAACGGCCCGTCCTAACTTACTTAATCTATTTTGTTTCTCCCGTTTACTATTTTATGTTAGTATTTTTCCACGTCCCACCATGTTAATCTATGGACTACGGACGAGTAGAGCAGAGCCGCAATACTTACTAGGACACTTTTGTCGACCGTACGTATGTACTAACCATTTTGTGCTTTTGAATTTTACTAACCTCCTTCCAAGCTAATGCTATGCAGGGACACTTGAGGGTTTAGAATCATTTATAATTTTAGCTTCGTTGAACCAAAACATTAGAGTCCTTGACGTGCATATGGAGGAATAACCATAAGTTACTTATACCGGGGTAGGAAAGTGTTGAGTAACCTCAACTTTACCTCTTCCCCAGTGCCCTTGGGGTGTTTTTTTTACAAAAACACTGCTATACAAGTAATCCAGGTATAATTATTCCCATAAATTATCTAAACACTTATCCCTATTGCTATATGGCATTATTATCCCCGACTTTACCTCTTCCCTACCGCCATTCGCGTGATTTTTCACAAAAACGGCGCTATAGAAGTCATCCAGGTAACACTTATCCCTATTGCAGTATGGCATTATTGGGTGGGGAGCGGCCTACGAAGCCACACTACACTAAATAAATACAATTAAAAAATAAATAAATAATTGTCATTAAAAACCTTACGAATTTATAATTAGTGAATTTAATGTATAACCTATTACAGAATTATACAAAAGAAACGCCTTACATCAAATCAAAAAGATTTTTTTATCAACAAACTTTACTCCACTGATAGTATAAAGACATAGATTCAAAACAAATGGTTAAATAGCCATCCCAATGCTAAGAACGCTGTTAAACTCACGATTTTTCGGAAAAATCAGATAACCTTTATCAATCAAGATTTTAATAGCTTAGTGTTGATAAATGTAACAAAGGTTAAGTAAAAAAAATTAAGCCGTAAATATTGTTTAGAATTTCACGCTTTATGGTAATGTAACATCTATCTCCTAGGATAGAAGACGTATACAATTTTTCAGTCATGCCAGTCAAGACAGCGAGCCTTGATTAACAATAGGGAGGTATCTGATTTTATGACAAAAATTCGACCGTCCTTAATCCACACGTATTTTTAATGTTTGTCTGTAGTTATACGGCGTGTTGAAGCAGGGGGATCTTTATTTCTCTTGTCAGATGTTCACATAAGATACCGGCGATATTGTTTGAAGTCCCACATGAGCAGAGTTGAGTTTATTCGATAGGTGGGTTTTATTAAATGTCTGGACCTTGTACGTTGTTCTGTAATTGCAGCACTTTTTTTAAACCTTACTGCGTTTGTATTCGTTAGGAACATGAAAAAGCTTTTTCTTTAGAGTGAGTCAGCATATGACTTTTTAGACCTCCTTTACTAGAACGTGCATAGTTGCAGTCGGAACAGGAAAAGGGTTTTTCTCCACTGTGAGTCAGCATGTGACGTTTTAGATTTTCCTTTCGGGAACATATAGAGCAATCAATTTTTTTAATTAATTTTAATATTTTTTTTCTCCCGCTCTATTTACTGAAGAAGATTAGAAGAGTATATTAATAACAAATGGCGTCAAGCGACAGCTACCCAAATTTGGGTACAACATTACCCGATTATCAATTTTACGATTTTTATTCACGACTTTTGCTTTTGCATCTTTATTCATTTATCACATAGTTTTATAAGAGAATACAATAATGTACACATAAAATAATAAATAAGTGTAAAAGAAGCAAGTAGATACAATATAACAGTATGTAGTTAAAGCGTAATTATCACATTATGAATAATAGTTTATCCTGTGGTTACATTATAACAGCAGGTTGTACAAAAGAGTATAAGAAGTGGTTTAGTGAATAATATAATAACATAAGCATAAAAGAGGTGAGAAGGTAGATAGTATCTAAGTACCTAGTTTCAGCGCAATAGGTTGGTAATAAAGGTAGTAGATCTAAAATTATTGTGATGTTGTAAAACATGAACAGCATTAAATATACGTGTTTATAAAACAGCAAGCCTTTATTATACCTGATTAGATGTTTTACAGAAACATAACATAATAAAAATTGCAATAAAAAAATATGCACAAAAATAAAAATCTTAATAAATTTAATAAAAACATTCAAATAAACTAATTTTTAGCTTGGACACATTGATGTAACGGTAAACATCAATTAAATTAAACTCATTACGAAGTCTGTGCAATCTTTGAATAGGAGAGTTCTCTAAATAATTAATAATATTATTTTAAAACACTACAATCATAAATCCTGAAAATATGGGACAAACAGTGAAATATAGGTCGCCTAATTGGCTTTAAACCGCAGAAAGCTATTGTGCCCATATATTCTGATGTACGATTTTAAGAAAATTTCAGGCCGAATCCGAAACCTAAAAATCTCTCTTGCTCAAGGCGTTTTTTCTCAAGTACGCTATCGCTCGAGTGGATAAAAGAAAAATAATGGTTGTAGGTAGGCACATGTTATTTTTATTTATTTTGCCATTGGAATGATTTGCCGGCCTCTGTGTTTCCTTCATCCAACCACATGAGTCTCTGTTAGACCCAAGTTCACTCCTTACTATCCTCTGAAATATCCTCCACACAATTTGCCCAAAGATGATATAAGCCTTGAGGGAAATTATTTACCTCGGGTTCTCCTGTGTGGAGTTTCTGTATAAAAAAATTACTCTAAATTATGTCTCTACTCATAATTTAGGGTTAATTCCTTTAAAGTACTAGATTAAATAATAAATGAAAAAATTAACAGACAAAAAAAATTGTGTTTATGTTTAACGATTTTAGAAATATTTAATTTAGGTTTTAGAGATTTTTTTAGCTTTAGTTTAATTTAGTCAGTCCGAGACCCATAGAACCTCTATGAAAATAATTCGCCATATTTTCTTCCGAAACATAAAAATGATCTAATCTTGTTTCTGGTGAATCGCTCAGAGTTCAGCGGGAGCAATAGCTTCGGTCAGAGTCATACAATTGGTCCTCCGTCGCGGGACGGGAAGCTGAGTGTTTACCCAATATGGTAATGGTATTTTCACATTTCGATAGGTTGGTATTGAATTTGCAAAATCATCAAAATTTTATTAAAAAACCAATATGTTTTATCACTAGCAAAGATTTGTTTACATTTTTATCGTCTTCAATGGCCGACATTAAAAAAATTGGGAGATATTGAACTTCTTGATTACTGCTTCGAGAACTACTCTGACTCGATATAATGCAAGCAGCTCAATTACGTTATATTGCAAGCGGTTAGTAAAATAATGGCACATTCACAACGTTTAAAAAGTATCATCCACGAGCGAATGTTTTGTGCTCTTTTATAATGCATACTTTTTACATGTGTGTGTTCATTCGTCGATACGGTGCTATACTTGATACGTTCGCCCTAGGAAGGTCGCGCCCCAGGTGTTGGACTAGGTAGGCTCCGTGATCGGATTGCACGTGAGCGTAACTAGTGTGATGATTTATTCAAATGAAAACATGCTTCTTATGAATACAAATGATTTGTGATGCGTGGGGTGGGGAATGATTTGATATGTGTGGGGTGGCGAATGATCTGTATGAAGAGCTTCGCATGAGAACGACTCATCAATTGTAGGAACAAACCTTTTTTTAAAATGATTGTACTGGGGAAAGGGAACAAAATAATTCAACAGAGTAAGTTTCTTATGCTTATTGCATTTATGATGGTGTGAAAAGAATCTTCGTTATACGATCAAATCAAGATTGACATTTAATCTCGAAAATGACATTGAACAGCTGTCCCAGCGATTTGACAGCGCAAAATAATTCCAAATTCCTACCCACCCATCACTCCTTTTTTTTCATCCAAGAACTTCCACTCTTTCTTTTCAACATATATGAAACATAAATAAACAATTTAAAAAACCATTTGTTCTCATGCAAAATCTAATTTTAATTTAGATTTTCGTGAACGATTAAAAAAATGTAATCAGCCAGATCGTCAAATATCCATATAGATTTTTTCCCTTGTCCTCCTCACTAGAAGTTCCTGTCCCGAGGGGAACTGAGTGGAACGAGGGGTTTTCAGCGACTTCTCTATCTAAACTTCAATGTTAGGGTAGAGTATTTCCAGTAATTACTATGAGGTTGTTTTAAGAATATTAATCTGTTTTTCTTCTGATAATTCCTTAAGTTAAGTTTTGCTGGACTTAATGCAATTATTCATTGAATTACTTTGTTTGATAGTAGGTGGGAGATTGTTGTATAACTTTACATCTCAAAATTCACACCTCCCTTGTCCAAAAGTACCATTATACTTCGGTAGATTTAGCTTCTCTATTTGCTTTCCTCTGGTATTATGATAATGTTTAGTGAATGCCATTTACTATATTTTGAGAATGTGAACCAGAATATTTTTGGCAAAAACTTTGTACGCTTGGAACGTCAAAAAGCTTAAGTATTTCCGTTGTTGACGTCCTTATGAGGGAACTTTAAAATGTTCCTAATGATACATTTCTGAGATATATTTAGTTGTTTTATGTTATTTGATGCGGCTGAGCACCATTTTTATATTCCATTTTCCAAATGAGAGTGGCAAAAAGCATGATACAGGCGGACCTCGACTTTCGCACATTTGACTTTCTCACAATTCGCTATTTCGCACATTTTTAAAAAATAGGTTTTTTTTTAATTTTTTGGCAAAAGCCTGAGTTACTGCTTTAATATTTAAAGATTGTTTAACTTCACATTCGTACCAACATAATAACATAAATTAAATTAAATTATGGGATCGTCTTTCACCTGCATCCATCGCTCATTGAATGGAGAGTTGAACCACACGGATGAAGGCACGACAATGGCGTTGGTTTACGTCCGTGTCCTTAACCCAGAAGCTGGCTAGTCGGTGACGAAGCAAAGCGGGGAATGATTGGACCCTCCCTTGAGTGAACATCGTAGAGTCAGTGCACAAACTTGAAAGAAGCTAAAGTTACCTGTACGCGTTGTTGTATATTATTCACTAAACCACTTCTAATACTCTTTTGTACAACCTGCTGTTATAATGTAACCACAGGATAAACTATTATTCATAATGTGATAATCACGCTGTAACTACATACTGTTATATTGTATCTACTTACTTCTTTTACACTTATTTATTATTTTATGTGTACATTATTGTATTCCCTTATAAAACTATGTGATACATGAATAAAGATGTAAAAGCAAAAGGCGTGAATAAAAACCGTAAAATTGATAATCGGGTATGTTGAACCCAAATTTGTATATCTTCTAATCTTCTTCAGTAAATAGAGCGGGAGAAAAAATTGATTAAAATTGATTAAAAAAATTGATTGCTCTATATGTTCCCAAAAGGAAAATCTAAAACGTCACATGCTGACTCACAGTGGAGAAAAACCTTTTTCTTGTTCCGACTGCAACTATGCACGTTCTAGTAAAGGGGGTCTAAAAAGTCATATGCTGACTCACTCTAAAGAAAAAGCTTTTTCATGTTCCTAACGAATACAAACGCAGTAAGGTTTAAAAAAAAGTGCTGCAATTGCAGAGTACAACGTACAAGGTCCAGACATTTAATAAAACCCACCTATCGAATAAACTCAACTCTGCTCATGTAGGACTTCAAACAATATCACCGGTATCGTATTTGAACATCTGGCAAGAGAAAATAATGAAAATAAAAATTGTCTACGTCTTCTATCCTAGGAGATAGATGTTACATTACCATAAAGCGTGAAATTCTAAACAATATTTACGGCTTAATTTTTTTTTCTTAACCTTTGTTACATTTATCAACACTAAGCTATTAAAATCTTGATTGATAAAGGTTATCTGATTTTTCCGAAAAATCGTGAGTTTAACCGCGTTCTTAGCATCGGGATGGCTATTAAACCATTTGTTTTGAATCTATGTCTTATACTATCAGTGGAGTAAATTTTGTTGATAAAATAATCTTTTTGATTTGATGTAAGGCGTTTCTTTTGTATAATTCTGTAATAGGTTGTACATTAAATTCACTAATTATACATTCGTAAGGTTTTAAATGACAATTGTTTATTTATTTTTTTATTGTATTTATTTGGTGTAGTGTGGCTTTGTAGTCCCCTCCCCACCCAATAATGCCATCTGCATTAGGGATAAGTGTTACCTGGATTTTTTTATTTTTTTTACAGTAACTCCACACAGGAGACCAAGGAGGAAATAATTTCCCTCAAGGCCTATATCATCTTTGGGGATGCTGTGTGGAGGGACTTCTATAGCGCCGTTTTTGTGAAAAATCACGCGAATGGCGGTAGGGAAGAGGTAAAGTCGGGGATAATAATGCCATATAGCAATAGGGATAAGTGTTTAGATAATTTATGGGAATAATTATACCTGGATTACTTGTATAGCAGTGTTTTTGTAAAAAAAACACCCCAAGGGCACTGGGGAAGAGGTAAAGTTGAGGTTACTCAACACTTTCCTACCCCGGTATAAGTAACTTATGGTTACTCCTTCATATGCACGTCAAGGACTCTAATTTTTTGGTTCAACGAAGCGAAGATTATAAATGATTCTAAACCCTCAAGTATCCCTGCATAGCATTTACTTAGAAGGAGGTGAGTAAAATTCAAAAGCACAAAATGGTTAGTACATACGTACGGTCGACAAAAGTGGCCCTACTAAGTATTGTGGCTCTGCTCTACTCGTCCGTAGTTCGTAGATTAACATGGTGGGACGTTGAAAAATACTAACATAAAACAGTAAACGGGAGAAACAAAATAGATTAAGTTAGGACGAGCCGTTGCTAGGACACCTGGGCAGTCCCTCTGAAGCAGTGGCACGTGGATTCTTATTCCCGCCACCCTTCCCAGGAGACATTGCGCCAGTCGTCGTGATTATCCCTTCAGAAAAGTGTGATTGGGAGGGTTAAAAAAAAAACATTAAAACCTAGGGATATGGAGGGGTCCGGGCGGCCGGGAGCGTGCCACTGAATCGGGGAGACGGAAAGGCCGTCACCACCGAGCTTGCTTGATCGGGAAGTGCACAGGGGATCCGGCTAGCCCCAGTCAGAAGTATACGACTGCCTCGGGTTGCAGGTATTGGTTAATTTTCAACTCCCGAAAAGGGGAGGTGGACAGTACACAATGAAAATGTTTTTGAGTTCAGTTCGCCTGAATATCTCGAAATGTTTATGAGTTCTACGTGAAGAAAATTTCGAACCAAAAACACAAAACTCATGATAGGAAAACAATAATAGTAAACAAAATAATAACAGTAGAGGCTTTAGTATAGTGTGAAAAGCTTAAAGTTAAATTCAAAAAAGTATAAGATATATTAAAAATGGCAATAATCTAAAAGAACAAAATACAGAAGTAGAGAATCAAACAACTTAACAAAAATGGTAAGTAATGGATAAACATTGACAAAGGGAAACATAAAATTCAAAACCAAGCAAGTACTTAAATAACTTAGAACTGCCAGAGATTCAAGACGACTGTATCTACGCCACTAGAAATGAGAAAATGATTCAGGCCATCTCTCCACGCGTCTACTTATAAACCTTCACAGACACTCGAAATTCACCTTCATAAGCATTCATGGCTGGTCTGGTAACTCCGGTCAAACCATCCAAAATTTCCTGTCTCGCATCCATTAAAATCTCACAGTGCCACAGAATGTGCCTTGCTGTCTTGTTTGTATTTCCACCAGCACAGTTTGGGTGAGGGATAGAGATAGACTATGAAGTCTACCCTCTAAATTCACCGTGTTCCGATAGTAGTTGGGTGGTATGGTGGTCCTGGTGTAAAAATGCCCCTTCCATTCTCCTTCTAACTGAAGGGAAAAAAGAATAAGTCCATCTTCCCATCGTCGCCTTATCTCAACTTTACTGCCAATCATCCAGAGTTCTATCACGCATCTCCTTAAGAGGCTTTGGAAGGCAGACCTCACCACCCGCGGTCACGTGAACCCCCAGATGGACAGCCTCTCTACCTCTTATTAAAGCTTTCTTTGATAAGACTTCCTTAATTTCTAAATCAATCGGCAGGATTCCAGCCAGAACCGGTAATGCGTCTGATGCTCCAGTGCTGTAAGCTCCCGAGAACGCCAGTAAAGGAGTGCGCTGGCTTCTTTTCAGTGCCGAGAGTATGAGAACATATCCAAGGCGGTGCTCCCACTCCGAAGCAGGGTATGAGATTTGGGTCGAATACACTGCCCGGTAGATTAGCCGAAGCGCAGGCGAGCGGAGACCAAACTCGGCCGTTGACAGTCTTCTCAACTTATGAAAGAGGGACTTCGGACGCGCTTTATCTAAAATAACTCGATAAAACAATCATTTGAAAAAGAGGTCCATTCCTACTAGTGATGAGTCGTTCACGTGCGAAGCGCTTCACACAGATCATTCGTATTCATACTAATAATTCAATATATTTATTAATTTTGACCGCCGGTCCTTTCGGTTATTATTCAAAACGGAGGTAAAAAAACATCGTTTTTTTTCTCGTTAGTTTTAGCAATAACAATACGTGTGACTAGTGACGTAACTTGTATGGGAGAGACGAAAATACCCGAACACATCTGTTAGATTCGGCTGATCTCGAAATACTAAATGATATGACGCAGGAACAAACTCGACTTATACGAATCTTTTGTGGGTTTCATGTATGTTTTTTTGTACCTGAACGTACGGGATACGGCTTGGAGGGTTCGAGCGATAATAATAATAACAATAATGTTTTTTTATTTCAGCAGAACAAAGCGGTAAGTGCAATAATCTGTCTGCCATAAAAAATAATACATTTAAAAAATAATGAAAACTTACATGACACAAAAATTACAAATAGAACATAAAAAATAAGTAAAAAGTAAAAATAAAATAAAAATTAGATATATAGCAGCCGGATCACGTACGTTCGTACGGGTAGGGCGGTTAATCTTGACCAGTCAATGGCCGTGTCGACATCGCTTCTGTGTCTCACCCGTCGTGGGTTTAATGACTCGGCTAGCTAAGCCCTCCATCATTTTATTTTTGGAAAAATTAACAGCCAATCCGTAATAAAAATTCATATAACAATAAAAAGAATGTATCATGCCACTGCTGATGACAGGTGCTATAAATAAAGTGTGACAATACGCAGTTTTAATTCAGTTAGCTTAACTATGCCAGTCGGGGGAGGAGAGAATAAAGGGGAACATAGGAGTAGGATAAAGGTGCAAAGAACAAGAGTATTATTTATTTATTAAATTTTATTTATTTATTATATTATATACGCCCTATATGGGCTTTAACATATTTAGTTACTCATAATAGTCACATAGGTGCAAAACACATTACAGTTTTTATTATTTTTTTTTAAACGCTCATAGGGCTTTTTTATACAGATACATAATTTTAAAATCACATAAGAAAAATGAAAAATAGAAAACATGCACTAAAGTTAAGTTAAACATAAGAGTAGATAGAAAGGTTGTTAAAGTATACGTATACTTCTGTAGGACAGCGAGCCGTGACTAACAATAGGGAGGTATCTGATTTTCTGACAAAAATTCGTCCGTCGTTGATCCGCACGTATTTGTAATGTTTGTCCTTACTTACACGGCGTGTTGAAGCAGGGGATCTTTATTTTCTCTTGTCAGATGTTCACATACGATAATGGTGATATTGTTTGAAGTCCCATATGAGCAGAGTTGCCTTTATTCGATAGGTGGGTTTTATTAAATATCTGGACTTTGTGTTCTGAAATTAACCTTAATGCGTTTGTATTTTTTTCAGGTTAAAACGGTTTTTCAGAGACAGGTTTTCCAACAGTCGAATACACTTTGTTTCTCGGGTAATTGCTGTAATTCAATATTGCACTGATGGTTACGCTCTTCTAATTGCTCAACCTAAGCCTTAAGTAAAATATTAACGTCTTTATCCAGCGTTTTTATTCGAACCAAGAAGCTTTTCAATTTAATTTGGTCATCATCAATCTGTAAAGATATAAATTCAAAGCTGTTCTGTAAAGCAAGAATGGATTTAGTGGACTTCATCATTTCAACATCTCAACTGCAGTCCGAACTTGGAAAGGGATTTTCTTCACCGTGAGTCAACATGTGTCTCATCAGGTGTCCCTTTTAATAACATATAAAAAGATTTTTTTGGTGTGAGTCAGCGTGACTTTTGAGATTTCTCTTTTGTGAACATTTCCTCGGCAGTAGGAACATAAAAAGCCTTTTCTTCATGGTAAGTCAGCATGTTTAATAGAACATGAATAATTAGTCGGAACTTTAAAAGGGCTTTTCTCCACTGTGGTTTAGCATGTGACCTTTAAGAATATAATAATAGAAGATGTATGGTTACAGTAGGAAGATTAAAAAGGTTTTTGTCCACTGTGGATGAGTATGTGAGGTTTTACATTTCATTTATTAGAATATGTATAGTACTAGTAGTAACATGAAAATGGTTGATCTCAACTATGAGTGAGCATGTGGCGTTTTAGATTTCCTTTAACAGAACATGTATAGTTACACTCGGAACATGGAAAAGGTTTTTCTCCACTGTGAGTCAGCACGTGACGTTTTAAATGTTCATTTTGAGAACATGTATACGGCAGTAGAAACATGAAAAAGGTTTTTCTCCACTGTGCGTCATCGTGTGTCTTTTAAGACTTTTTTTCGTAGAACATGAATAAGTGCAGTCGGAACACGAATAGGGTTTATCTCCATTGTGAGTCAGCAAGTGACTTTTTAGATTTCCTTTAATAGAAGATATATAGTTACAGTAGGAACATGAAAAAGGTTTTTCTCCACTGTGAGTGAGCATATGATGTTTTAGATTTCTCTTAGAAGAACATTCAAAATTGCAATCGGAACATATAATGGGTTTTTCTCCACTGTGAGTCAGCATGTGACGTTTTAGATTTCCTTTAATAGAACATGTATAGGTACATTCGGAACATGAAAAAGGTTTTTCTCCACTGTGAGTCAGGATGTGAGTTTTTAGACTTCTCTTAATAGAACATTTATAATTACAGTCGGAACATGAAAAGGGTTTTTCTCCACTGTGAGTCAGCATGTGACGTTTTAGATTTCCTATAGTAGAACATGTATAGTTACAGTTGGTACATGAAAAAGGTTTTTCTCCACTGTGAAACAACATGTGCGTTTTTAGATTATTGTTAGTGGAACATGAATACGCGCAGTCGGAACATAAAAAACGTTTTTCTCCAGTGTGAGTCAGCATGTGAGTTTTTAGATGGCTGTTTGTGTAACATGAATACGTAGAGTTGGAACACGAAAAAGGTTTTTCTCCACTGTGAGTTAACATGTAATTGTTTAGATGTCCCTTTTGAGAAGATGGAAAGTAGCAGTCAGAAGTCGAAAAAGTATTGCTTCCACCATGGGTATGGGTGTGCCGTTCTAATGTCTGCAAGTCTGAAAAATATCACGGTTAGAGTATTAGAATTATAAGTTCACTTAATTAATAGAAATACTAAGATTAGATGGGGTGCAAGCACAGTAATTCATAAAAAAAACGTGAATTTTAGGAGCACGAATTGTTAACTTCAAATTAAAAATCGTTTTTACCCGGTGTCTGTGTAATTCTTTCAGAACGCTCTAAACTTTCCTTTTTAACATCAAGGATGTCTATGTCAATATCCGTGTAAGGAATTGCCCCTCCGCCTTTTTCACGGGGTCCCGTTTCTGCCTTGATGTGAACAGTCTCCACACTACCTGGGAAAATTAAATAAAAATACGTACATTATATGCCGAGACGAACAGCAAATTACAATAAAAACTATCGTAGTGCACACAACACAATTATCGCCCTTTTCCCAGAGAGTACCAGAAAGATACAAGGTCTTCCAAGGTTATTGTTTAATTTACCGAGTGTAAAATATTTGGAACATAATTCTTCTTTAGTCACTCCGTCATTCCTAACGATCGTAACCCTCACTCCAATCACCATCATGTACAATCCACTCCTCGTGATCCTGTGCTGCGTGGAGAGCTAAGGATGCCGACGTTCCGAATACCTACAAAATTTGGTCACTCCAACGCATCGTGACCTTCCTATACATCTTCCACTTCCCCAGTGACCATGAGTTTCTCCAGATCGGAGTTTTGATCTCGGTTTGGCAAGAGATGTACGCAAAGAATCGGACGATACGCAGTGTGTCGACATTTGATAGCCTATTGTGGATGCAAAGCTCTTACAGAATTGACGTATTAGTGCGCCTCAGGTGAATTTTATTAATAAAATAAAAGTGAAGTATCAACTTTCGGGAGTTATTTTTTCATCTGATTTTAGATGCTTTAACACTTTTGGGGGATTTTTTTTTCATACAGTCCCCATATTAATAATAAATTCCTGCAATAATGATCATTTGATGTAGGAAAATAAAGAAAATACCGAAAAATATTCACGTTCATAGATCTTTTGCGTGTAATTTTTCAACCATTAAATCCGCTAAAAAATGTCATAATTACAAATAATTTTTAACCTTCGACTGAGGAAAATATAAAATAAACTTATGTACGACAAGATGGGACACCGTAAGCCGTGGGGATTTATCTTGGCTGCGAAACTGTGACCTAGCGGCAATTGCTACATCATCGAAACTTACTTATTGCATCATCAAATATACTTATTCAAGATTAGCCGGACACGCACAAGTCTTGTTTTCAGGGATCCAATCAGAAGGGCGTGCGAGTTATTCAATAAAAATCAAACTTTGATGGATTCCGATATATTCTTTGGTACATGCAGTACATTTAAGAGAAAATTCAAAGTTGTTTTCACATTAAAAAAAATAATAAAAATAAACAAACAAACTTCAACGAACAGTGTTTACACTTTGTGTGTTTTTTTTTAAATTTCTTTGTGTAACACTATTTTTAATTTCATCGTTCATTTTTTCCCTTTACTTTCTTGGAAACAAGATTTGTAGTTTATTTAAGTTATGTTACTATATTTAGACATCGTGTGCTATTTCAAATTCTGCCTATGTAACACAATCTAAAATTCCTTAATTTATCTAAATATTATATTGAAGGTTTATTTATCTGCATTATATTAATCAGAGAGAAATAGCTAGGATGCAGGCGAGTTCTGCAGATATTGTTTATTGTTTTAATATTACTGTCTGTATCTGTATTTTCTCCTTACATAAATGAAAAAAATACTTATAAAAAAAGCCACTCAGCCCGAAACCTCCTCGCCACGCCGCGGGCAAGCCAAAGAACGAGAACCACCAGACTCACAGCGCGGCGCCCACATACCGAGTCATACATCAAGATCCCTCGTGTCTCGGCCTCTCGCACATCTCATTCTCACGTTTATACTAAATACCTTAATTAATTAACATACCAAATAAAAACTGAATCGTAGTAAATATTAAAATCGTTTGTTTCCAAGTGGCAGCAATATTATTCTAATGAACATATTAATACTTATATCGTTTTAACCATTTTTAATACATAAATATCAACATGTTTTCCTTGTCTGGATGCAGAGGAGATTTAACGTATTCCTATGTTTTTAGAACGATTCAAATTATGGGATTTATTATAGACATACTTAAACTATTATACAAGAAACGATGGGCAGTGAATTTATTCAATCAATCTTTTTTTTAGTCTCTTCCTCATTACTGAAGATTGTGACTTCAGCTCTATACTTCCTTGTGAACAAGGCTGCTCCTCTCCTCGCAATCCTGCGCTGCCAAGGAAAAACAATCTACCTAGACAGAATTCAAATGGAATACCCATTTGTTTTTCACGGGACTCTACCAAAGGTAACCGAAAAAACCCGAAATGGTGTATGACTAAATAGACCTTCCACAAGAGTGGGCGGCCCAATACCAAAAAAGTCATGGCGTCGAAAGGGTCGACCATCCGCTCGTCCTTTCCCGAAGTCAAGCCTATCAGTTTTATTTTTTATACAAACAAGAAAACTTTAGTTTATATAATACGGGTATATTATTTGTAAAAAATATACCAACGTCGAACTATGAGAGGCATTTATTCCAAGGCGAATTACTAAAGAAAATTCGATTGGAAGAAAATATTTTTTATAAATTTAAGATACGTTAAATTCTTATTAAAATACATATCTATCTCAAAATGGTGAAGAATATAGAAATGTATCATAATCTAGTTTAAAACAATAAATAAGGAAATTTTCAAAGTGACAGTTCAAATTCCATTTGAACACCCTACCAGTATTCCCCGCCTTCTAAGTCTCAATTCCCTCCAATTAACAATTTATTAGCAAAGTATATTTATAAACATCGCATTAAAATTGAAGTCATTATTAAAGACACATAAATTTACACTGCAACTTGTCTGCTTCAATTTTATTTGCCCAAATATTATATCCTGTTTAAAAGTAAGTAATTTTAAGAACAATCTGCACTATTAAAATCTAACTGATTAAACATGGTCAAGATCGCCCTTAATGGGTAAACGGCATAATAAAAAAAAGATACCTTCCCTTAACGTACTGACCAGGAGTATTGCCATTATTGTCAAGTCAAAATGTAGGAACTCGATTAATACATTTTTGCGTCGGCCACACTTTAGGTTCGGCCGATGGCTGCCGCTAAACGCTTGGTTTTGACAAGAAATACTAGGTCTAGTAATGGCCCAGCGTTCCGCTTTCCCTTCATGTGGACACGCCTCTCCTGGATCAGGAATTTGCCGCTACATGACTCAGTTTGCCCATTTATGACTTAGCAGGGGTGCCCGGGTTCATGGGGTAAGGTTTGTCCAGGTCTTGGCAGCGGATGCGTTGGCCTACCTACTTCGTGGTGGGTCGGATCGGGAGAGAATGGTTGAGGGAGACCCTTTACAACTGGCTACCGTTGTCCAGGCCGCTCGATAGTACAGGGGCCCGACCCTCAGGCTCACGACTGAGGGTGGGCTGCCCCACCAGCGAGTGTAAAAACCCCGCCGCTGCTGTTGTGCCGATTCGTGACCGGAGGGGACCCAGCAGTAACGTTTGGGGCGCATTGGGAGCCCTTTCCAGCCAGACTCTCCCAACCATAGCCTTGCACCGCAGTCGGTGGGATGGATTCATACGTCCGTCAGTCCTGGATACCCTGACCCCCAGCTTCCTACCCACCCTTTATACCTAATCCTTCCCTTGCTTTCCTTTTCCTATAAAACCCCCAAAAATAATTTAATGGAATCACAAAACTTAAACAATAATTAAAAATGTTGGTAAATTTTACCAACATTCGAGGCCTGCACAAAAATTTAAATTCTGTCCATCATCACCTTCAATCCCAACGCCCAAACCTTTTATTCCTCTCCGAAACGCAGATAGCTGAGCCTCCAGACGCCTCCTATCTGGACTGCCCGGGCGTCACCCTCGTAGGCAAGTTCAGACCAAAAGGAGGTGTTTGTTTGTATAGCCGAGCTGACGTCAACTGTGTGCGACTGTTGAGTCTGGAGAATTCCAGATTTGACGTAATGTGGGTGCGCGTCAGTCTTGCCAGTACGGTAAGATTTTATGCGTGTTTGTACCGCTCACCAAACCTCAGCGAATCAGACTCGTCCGAGCTATTTAAACATTTGAGCGAAACTATTGATGACCTCTTACCCCGCTACCCTTCGGCCGAGTTCTGGGGCACTTCAATGTTCATAATGAACCGTGGTTGAAGTTCTCATGCTCAACAAACTTGGCTGGCCGACGAGCAGAATTCTTTGCCCTTTACCATGGGTTGGAGCAACTGGTTCAGGAACCTACGAGGGTTCCTGATGTCCGGACTCACCGCTCCAATCTGTTAGATCTATTTTTAACTACCGAGCCGCGTGGTTATGGGATTGATGTCACAGCGCCTTTAGGATCGTCCGACCATTGCCTGGTGACGACATCAATCCCTATTAACTTCAGACCCCCAATCGAGAGGCTGAAGAGAAAAATGTAGCACTATAGGTCAGCAGATTGGTTCGGTCTGCGGGCGCATTTTAATGCTTTTCCATGGTCAGCTGTCTGTTTTCAGACTTCGAATCCGTCCAGATGTGCCCAGGAAATTAGTGAAGTCATCACATCTGCGATGGATGGCTTCATTCAATCAACCATTAAAGAAACCGGCGTAGGTTCAAAGCCGTGGTTCGGTCGACAATGCTCCGAAGCAGTTTGACGAAAAAACGCGGCTTACCGAGCCTACAACACATCTCGAACGTCAGAAAACAGATCAGCATATAACAAATTGGCAAAGGACAGTAAGAGAATCATCAATAGGTCAAAATTTGAGCACGACCTACAGATCAGTAAAAAGCTAACTGCCTGCCCGCATGGCAGCAGGGCGTTCTGGTCGCTAGCGGGCTCCATAGGTCGCAATTTCTGCAAATCCAGTCTGCCGCCTCTTACCAGACCTGACGTTTCACTAGCAAACACTGCTACCGAAAAGGCCAACCTTTTAGGGAAAATGTTTGCAGAAAACTCGGCCCTCGACGACCGGGTGCCATCCCGCCGTCGGTTCCTCACTGCGGCTTCTATATGAAAAAGCTGAGGATACGGCATCGGGATGTACTCCTTGTCTTACGGAGGCTCGATGTTAATAAAGCTAGTGGACCTGACGGAATACCTGCCCTGGTATTGCAGAGGTGTGCTGCAGAAATTGCTCCAGTTTTGACAAAGCTCTTTAAAATGTCCCAGAAATGTGGCTCTGTGCCTCTGGTTGGGAAAAAGCGGTCATTCATCCTATACCTAAGAAAGGTGACCGCTCCAACCCGGCCAACTACCGCCCCATAGCGATCACATCAGTTCTGTTCAAGGTGATGGAACGTGTGATCAACGACAAACTGCTTACATACCTCGAGAAGAACAAAATCATTAACGACCGCCAGTATGGATTCCGGCGGAACCGCTCGTGCGGTGATCTTCTCGCTTATGTGACGCATGTTTGGGGACGGTGCCTGGAACGTTATGGTGAGACTCAAACGGTCTCACTGGACATTTCTAAGGCCTTTGACCGGGTTTGGCACCGAGGACTTGTCAACAAACTGCCTTCTTACGGACTTCCCGTTTCCTTGTGTTCGTTGATTGCCGAATTTTTGAGGGAGAGATCGATTCAGACGGTTGCTGATGGTTTCATCTCTTCCTCGCATTCAATAAATGCTGGCGTCCTACAAGGATCGGTTCTGTCTCCGACTTTGTTTTTGTTGCACATCAATGACCTCTTGACATGTGCACCAATCCATTGTTACGCGGATGACAGTACAGTCCATGATTGCTTTTTGTTTGACAAGCCCCCAAAGGGCACACAAACTCCAACGGCTCGGAGAGCTTTGAAACAGAGAATGGACAGTTACCTTGAGAGGGTCTCCTCTTGGGGTAAGAATAACCTCGTCGAATTTAATGTTTCAAAGACCCAATCATGTCTGATTACGTCTAAAAGGGATCGAAATGACAATCTGGTCTCCTTTAATGGAAGCAATCTTCCCAACAAGCCCTCCATTGATATGCTTGGTGTAACCTTAAGTGATCAGCTCAGGTATGGGGTCTCCATCGAAACCCGAGTAAAGTTAGCCTCTCAGAAGCTGGGCGTATTGTACAGAGCCCACAGATACTTTAATAGTACACAACTGCTGACCCTGTACAAATCGCAAGTGCGCCCCATTGTAGAATTCGGCAGCCACCTCTGGTCGGGAGTCCCAAAATATCTGAAAAAAAACCTTGAATCTGTGCAGAAACGGGCGGTTCGTTTGATAGATTCGCCTATCTTAACAAATGGGTTGCAATCTTTGGAGCACAGACGTCGGGTGGGAATGCTGTCCTTGTTCTACCGGTATTTTAATGGAAGATGATCCGAGGAACTAGCGTCATTGATCGCTTCGGCACCGGTGCATAGTCGGGAAACACGACAAACGCGCGCCCAACATTTGCACACGGTTGACATTTGTCACATGAGAACGGGTCGCTTCTACGACTCGTTCTTGTGTTTAACAGCTCGGCTGTGGAATGATCTGCCGGCCTCTGTGTTTCCTCCATCCTATAACATGGGTCTCTTCAAGACCCAAGTTCACTCCTTCCTATCCTCTAAAAGATCCTCCACACAGCATCCCCAAAGATGATGTAGGCCTTGAGGGAAATTGTTTCCTCCTTGGTCTCCTGTGTGGAGTTACTGTAAAAAAAAAAAAAAAAATTTATGGCGAAACCATTGGGAAAACTATTTACATGTAATCCTCTTAAAGATATTTTTAAGAGATTTCGTTTACAATAGAAAGCATCACCAAAGGGGTTTTTTTAAAATACATATAAGTAACAGAAGAGATTTTGATTTTTCTTATTTGATAGCAATCGTTCGGAGTTCCGGAGATTTGCTTTGATCAAATGTTTAACGATTTATAAAACAGGAAAGCTGTCGAAATAAACTTTTGTCTAAAATGAATAACATGTTTTGTAGAAACCACTATTTAATATTAAAATATCAACATGTTTCGAAAGCGGAGCTTCCCTCATCAGGATACACGCTATACTGTGAAATAACGACGGACAAATAATAAACATAGAAAAACAAATAGAATAATAATAATGCAAAAATAGAAAAATTACAAATGTGAACAGAACAAATAAGTGTTGAAAATTTAATTAAAGATGTTAAATAATTGAAAAAAATACATTTATTACAAAATAAATTTATATCAGAAATATAATTATTTTTATCAGACATGAAAAATGAAATAATAATTACAAATATATTTAATAATAACATTCTAAATATAGGTATTAATGTGAAAACAAATTTAAGATAGCTATTTAAAAAAAAACATATATTTGATTACTAATATATGTTTTTTTAATAATACATAATTATTATTTAAATATTAACTCTGCTTACGAAAAAATAACTATACTAATCTTACTAACTTACTGTGGTGGTTGTAGGAGATTTTCAAATATTGTCAGATTATTTGTAACTCGGGAATGTTTGACTTTTTTTAAAAAAAGAATAGAAGAATAGAAACATTTGATCTCAGATTATAAAAAGCATCTTCATAAAATACGTACTGTAATTTTAAGTAAAACACTTGAAAATGCCTTCACTGGTTGTCAAACGGCAAATATATTCATATATTTTGGTATGCATTTCATAAAATTTGAAAGAATACATTTAGAGGATTTTCGTAATTAGAATCTAGACATTTTCGTAACTAGTTACATAGAATTTGCAGTATTAGTGAAACAATTCGTTGCATTGCTTGCGTTAGCAGCCTACAAAGTGATGTTTAGCGCCTTCTTCCGATGCTCGTCGTTAGCATGTGTGATGCACCTTAAACTATGTGATATTAAGTCAAAAACTACTTTAAACAATGAAGTTTCTCCGGAATTGAACCAGTAAACGGGCAAAAAATTGTCGCAAGAGATAGTATCCTTACTTTTCGCTTAAAATTATCTTATATTTGCATAAAATAATAATATCAAAAATGTTTTACTTATGGTAGTTATAGTTCACTGAATGACAGGTCTATCTTTTCTAGCAATCACCTAAATAGCATAACTACTTAAACTCTACGGATGAATCATCTTTGAAAAGAGCTGGAATCGCCCTCCTGGACTGAAAAGTAAAATAAAAATATGGATTTTCTCTTACCATCTGTCTCTTCAATTCCTTTGGAATATTCCAAACACTCCTTCTTTATATCAGGCAGGTCTATGACTACTTCTGTATCCGGCATTTCATCTCCGTCTTGTCCTTCAGTCTCTGGCTCCAACTTGACGATGACACCATCTGGGTTAAGGGTGTCCATGGCTATGCTTCGCGAGCGTGCAAGTAATTGTTATTTACTTATTTCACCTGTGAAGAAATTAAGCCAGCAACAAATCTTTTATTTTAAATATCTGAATATCCCAAAAAAACTAATTTATTAATATGCTATGTACGCTTAGGGCGGGCTGTTTCAAAGAATTTTCAACGTTCCATCAAAACTTCAAACTAAGTATGCCAGTTCTGTTATTATAGCATAAAAAGCAAGTTGCTTCACAGTGATTGAATAACAACCGAATTAGAATAGAGCTGGTACAAATTTTGTATATAAATTTTAGTGAGTCCTTCAAGCTTCTCGAAACAACCCTCACTTACAGTCCTCCAAGAGGGTCCAAAGTAAATGAAGGGGCCGTAATCGTTTCAATGGTTTTAAACAATATAAACGTAGAACTGACGTTCAAGATTGGCGTCGATTTTGACGTGTTTCAATAATGACGAGATTTATATTGGAATTTATAGAAAGTTAAATTAATAGAAACATTTATTCAAATAATGACTGCTGCATAACTTAAATTACAACACATAAACGTATTATAATGTATGTAATATAATAGAACACGTGACATACCGCACAGTAGATGGTGACGCACGGGTCCTCGTCGACGCCATTTTTGCCATAGACAAATGCAAACGGGAAAGATTAATTCATAAACATTAGAGAGTACCTACTTATTCACGTTTTTTCGTATTGGTTCTCACCGCGTTTTTTGCAACCAATTGCATGGAACCATTTTTCTGAAATTCTACAGTCAAAAGAATTCCAATTTTCAGTTTTCCTAACAGTATTGACGTTAATAAGTGTGCTGCTAATTTTTTTAAATGCAAAGAGAAGTTTTATAATAAATTATGGATTTTTTTCTCCCAATAGATTTACTGAAGAACATTAGAAGAGTATTTTATAACTAATGGCTTCAAGCGACACCTACTCGAATTTTGCTCAAACATACAAAATTCACCCGATTATAAATTTTACGATTTTTAAACACTACATTCATAAATCCTAAAAATATGACACAAACAATAAAATATTGGTGGCCTCATTGACTTTAAATCACAGAAAGCTGTTGTTCCATATATTCTGAGGTACGATTTCTAGAAAATTCTTCTCTGAAATTGAAACCAAACGCAGAGAAAAGTCTGTCGCTCAAGGTATCTTTTTGTTAAATACACAATCGCTAGTGTAGATAAAAGAAAATTAATGTTTGTGTGTGGGAAGACACATGTTATTTAATACATTTTGCCCTTAGTCGCGATTTCGAGTTCATTGGAATGATCTCCCGGCCTCTGTGTTTCTTTCATCCTACAATATGGGTCTCTTTAACACGTAATACCCGGAGGTTCAAAATAAAACACATTCGGCCATGTTGGGTCCAGATAGACCCGGGTGAAATGATGAAATTAAAAGGCTTTTTTTATGCATTTTTCGTTCATATTCTTACTTTTATATGATATTATGTAATTCCTCATAAACTCATAACATATCCCTTGTGTTTCTTTTATGAAGATAGATGTTTTAGACATTAGTATTCCGTAAATGTTGCGGTTCTTCGATATGCAGCAGCGCAGGGATACTACGCGAGAGCAAAACCACCACTAAATCGGTCACGTCTTGAGACAACCGCTGCCGTTGGTCAGGAGAATGAGGAGGGCAGTGCGGGAGGAGGGATAAGGACTCGGCCCAGGAAGTCAGTGAAAGCGAACATTTTTGTTTCTATGTTTATTAACATTTTCGGGAAATCGATGGTGTGCATTTACAAGTATATCATGTTTTATTTAAAATACCAGAAATAAAATCACTTATTTTATTCTTCCTTGTGGCTGTTCCTCTATTAGAAAGATGTGTAAAAAGAAAATAAATTAAATTTATAGCCATATTATATGATGATATGATGATTGCTTATGCAAATATTAGAAAATATTATATAATGGCGTTCTTATTTGAGTATTTAATTTTCTCATACATTTATTTACAATTAAAACCATTGAATAACATACATTTTTGTTAACAATACTAAAACTTTTTTTTTCAACAAAACAAATTTAAATGAACAATTTTCATTAAAAAAATAAAGGAATCCGGAATTTGACAAGTTGATCTGCAACGGATTCACTCAGATTTCCTACACTAACTGCATTATCACTTCCATTTTCACTTTCAGATATTTCCTCTAGTAATATGTCTTCCGGATCACTTTCAAATTCTGGATTCAATGCTTCGAATTCCTAGTCGCCATCATCACTGATCTCACTGTTAAGTAGCTTTTCAATCTCATTATCAGCTAAATAATTTTGCCTTGCCATTGCGTTAGTATGGTACGAAAAAAAAAATAAATAAAACACAGTTATAAAAATATAATCACAATACTAGAAATGTGCCCGAATGGTTGACAACATCTGCGTGTTAAGGACTGCGAGAGACAAATACGGAAGGATAGAGCGAGAGATATACTGTTTCGTCGGCTGCTCAAATTCAACTGAGAAGAGATGGAGTTTTTGCGTTTTTTTATACACAATTATTCTAATAACTTATTAAAAACGTGTCCGATTTTAATCATTTTTGAGTCGAGATGTGGGTAAATATTTGATAAAAGAATAAACAAGAAGAAATTAGCCTAAACGAAATATTTGCGGCAAAATCTTTTATTTAAAAAACACTGGGTGAAATCAGACCCATCACCGGAGTCGAGGTGTTAAGATACAAGTTCCCTCCATCATATCCTCTAAAATACCCTCCACACATCATCTCCAAAGGTGATCTAAGACCCGGGGAAATTCTTTCCCTCCTGGTCTCCTGTGTGGAATAACTGTAAAAAAAATTACTTACATAATTATGTCCCTACTCAAAAAGTTTAAGAGATGCTCCTTTAAAGTACTAGAATAAATAACAACTGGAAATATAAACAGACGAAAAATTTGTTTGTATGATTAACGGTTTTAGAGATATTTAATTTTAGGTTTTAGAGATTTTTTTTAGCTTTATTTTAATTTAGGCAGTCGGACACCCACAGATCTTAATGAAAATAATATCTCCAATTAATGGAAAAGTTTGGATAGTCGTAATATTTTCTTCCGAAACATAAACTTCATCTAATGTTGTTTCTTGTGAAATGCTCAGCGTTCAGCGGGAGAAATAGCTTCGGTCAGAGGAATAAAATGATATTTTTATCTCGCAGGAGGGGCAGCTGAGTGTTTACTCAAAACAAAAATATGGTAATGGTATTGTCACATTTCGATAGGTAGGTACTGCATTTGGAAAATCTTCAAAATTTGATCCAAAAACCAATATTTTTTATTAGTATCAAAGCTTTGTTAAAACTTTATCGTCTACACCGGGCCGACATTAAAAAACGAGGATATATTGAGCTTTCAGAACTACTCTTGTAGAGACTCGATATGATTCAAGAGGGTCAATTATATTATATTGCGGTATAATAATGGCACTTTCACAAAGGTTACAATATATCACTCACGAGCAAATGGTTTGTGCCCTTTGATATTGGATACTTTTTACGTGTGTGTTCATTCGTCGATAAGGTGCTATACTTGATACGCCCGCTTTGAGAAATTCCGGGAAATTCTAGGTAGGGTCCGTGATCGGAATGCCCTTGAGCGTAACTCGTGTGATGGATTTATTCAAATGAAAAAATACTTCGTATGAATACGATTGATCAGTAATGCTTGAGGTGGCGAATGATCTGTGTGAAGCACTTCGCACCTAAACGACTCATCACTAGTAGGAATGAACCTCTTTTTCTTTTAAATGATTATACTGGGGAAAGGCAACACGATAATTCAGCAGAGTAAGTTACATAATATGTGTATTGCATTTATAACGGTATGAAAAGAATTGTCGTTATACATTAAAATAAAGAGTAGCATATCTCGAAAAACAAGAAGAACAAGAGGATTTCAGCGACTTCTCTTTTTAAAATTCAAAGTTTGGGTAGGGTATTTTCAGTAATTTCTATGAAGTTGTTTTTAAGAATACTAGTTCTTCTCCTGTTAATTCCGTAAGTCAAGTTTTGCTGGATTTGTAAGGTGCCTCTAAATCGCGAAAAATCAATTCTTTTAATGGCCTATATTTCGTAACGTAAAACAAATTAATAAATTACTTCTTCTCCGTACATGATATTTACTATATATTTTGATGAAAAAAAGATCATTAGGCTTATTTGAGTATTTTAGCTCCTATCCAAAATTAAGTTTTGTCTGACTATCAGGCCGCGCCGCCTTCCTCTTAAGGATTTCCGTTGTTGACGTCCTTATGGAGGACCTTTTAAATGGTCTTTATGATGCATTTCTGAGTTATGTTTAGTTGTTTTGTGTTATTTGATGCTGCTGAGTCCCATTTTCAAAATCCGTATTCCAAATGAGAGTGGAATAAAGCGTAATATATTAGTTAAGATATTTCGTAATTTTTTGAAGAAGTGGATTAGCTTTATTAGCTTTTTTGAGGTCAGATTGATGTGTAAACGAGTTAAGATCCCAAGATATTTAATACTCTTGGTTAACTTGTAAACGAGTTAAGATCCCAAGATATTTAATACTCTTGGTTTTTGTTATAATAATAATATTACACATTTGAGCTGTGACACAATACTCAGCAGCGCAAGGGAACAAGCTGAGGGTGTGCTACAACAACGCATACAGGTAACTTCAACTTCTTCCAAGGTTCTGCAGTGCCTCTGCGATGTTTACTCAAGGGAGGGTGCACTCATTCCACGCCATACTTCGCCACCGACTAGCCAGCTTCTAGGTTAGGACACGGAAGTAAACCAAAGCTGTTGTCGTGCCTGCAACCAATTGGCTCAACTCTTTACTCAAAAAGCGATGAATGCAGGGGAAAGACGATCTCTCAATTTAATTTACGTTATTATTAACTATTATGTTTTATTTTCATTTTGTTTTTATACGTGTTCATATTTTTTTTATTTTACTTTTTTTTATTACATTCATTCTCTATTAATTTTAAAGGCATACATTGTATATATCTCATGTAATATGGCAGATTGAGTTTGCACTATCCACCCAAGTCCTGCTGGATTAAAAACTCAAATAAAATTAACATTAGCTTTGTCCTGGATTACGAGCAGTCCTGTTAGATTTTCAAGTGACCTGTAGTGATTGCGATGATTTGTTTCTTGCATGTAACATAATGCCTCCTCATGACTTGTCAGTCCTGGAGCTATTGTATGAATGATTTCCGGGGATATTGTACACACAAGCACTTTCAGTTTGGATACAAGTTTCACATTACATTAAAATGTAAATGTGCTGATATTTTTATTTATTTTTCATAGTCCCGATAAAACAGTTGCACGCTAATATATTACAGACATTAAGAAATATCACAATAAATATGAAATTGTAAAAAATATACATGGAAAAGGATTGGAAATAACAAGAGTACAAGTTATTAAACATTTGTATGTTTGTTACCTATCGGTTTTGAATGCCGATTTACAACTTGTTATTGGTGACAATTTAAGTGTTCTTCACTGAATATACCATTGTTTCTTTAATTGTTTATTATATTTGATCTCCTTCTCATTGGCTCGGCTTGTAGATTCAGTATAAAGTCAGATACGTTGTTTGGGTATTTTATTTGATGTAAGATATAAAGATGCGATAAGGTACCAACTGTACCCTAGCTATGATGTAGGAGGAATGAGCCCGGTATTAAGGAAACGTGGGGTTTATAAAGGAAATTTACAAATAATAGTGCCGTTAGTATTAGAAAGTTCCCGGCATAGATACAGATATGACAATAAACACATTTCAAGGAATTACCAGAGAACATTACAAACCCCTATGGGAATTACTTCGGGGAAAGCATGTATTAGGGTATTTATAAATTCTGAGATGGAATACTTATTTCAACAGGCACTATAATAAAAAGGTACTGGGCGACATTGTCTAGTCAAAGAATTTAAGTAAACAATACCTGGGAATTCGAGAAGCAGTTAGACAGTGAGTATTAACATGTTAATGATATTAACAATAATGAATATGATAATCTGCATCAAACATGCACAACCGAACGGTTTATCGACAGTTTTTTTACTACATTGTGACTGGGTCCAAAGATAGTCGTAATATTGCCCGTAAGTGATATTTAAAATGTTAACGATCAATGCAACATCGCTTTCCTGATTGGCGTGTTCTGGCCAACAGAACTTCTCTCATTCGGATCATAAAATAGTGCATGGAATTTCCCACGAGTACACTTTTGTCGCGATATACATTATTCAAATATATTATATTTAATTGAATACAAGCAAGATTATCAGATGCACTTGTATTTTTTTAAACCAATCTACATAATTATTTACCGTACGACATTCCTCTTCATTATTATTAAAAATTATTCTGCGCCATTTTTAACATACATAAATTTCGTGTATAACAAACTTCATTGACGGAGTGATTAAAATCCTATACCACGAATCCAGAGACGGTGGGTTCAGATCACGACGTGAGCAAACACGTTTTTATTAACAGAAGGAAGGTATTTATTTTTAAAGCGAATATTCAAATGCATTGTAAATTTGATGGCACGTTTCAGAGTGGCACACTGTCAAACAGTTGAAAACCTAAATTTTGCTTGAAAAAACTTTAGCTGTGTTAAGTCACCAGATCTGAGTAGCAAGGTAATAGAAGTAATACAAATAATTTCTCTCAGAAGCCAAGTTTTAATAAATTTTAACCGCGCGTCATTTCCTTTATTATGAAAAAAAACATCGTTTTTGTAAATAATAACCTTAATAACGTATCAATAACAATACGTGTGACTAGTGACGAACTTGTATGGGAGAGACGAAAATACCGGAACACATCTGTTAGCTTCGGCTGACCTGGAAATACTAAATGTATGACGCTGGAACAAACTCGACGTACACGAATGTTTTGAAGATTTTAGGTATAGCTTTTTTGTACCTGAACGTACGGGATACGGCTTGGAAGGTGCGAGCAATAATAATAATAACAGTGTTTTTATTTCAGCATAACTTGGCGCTCGGCGTAGCGCCTGGTTAGCATTAATATACAGGCCGAAAAGGCGAATTCGGCAGTCAGCCAGCGACGCTTCAACCGACACCTCCTCTGCTTCCCCGACCGCTCTATCTCGCTCTAGTTGAAACCAACCTGCCTCCTTCTTTTATAACAACCACTGCTGATCCTTGGACCACCATCTGACTACCAACACGCACGGAATCAGACCCTCGCATCACCACTGACAAGGCCCGCAGAGCAGCAATCGAGATTTGCACAAAAGTGTATTTTGTGCATAGCGATTTGTATGATCGCAGAAGTTTTGCACAGAAACAAAAGTCGTTGTCGTTTCCTCTTGCAAAGGGAACGATAGGTCGCCACTCCCTCCCCTCCAGACCATTACACAGATCGGGATCAGACGCCGTGTACAGTCGTATGTATGCCACACGTCTGACACAATCATTTTAACCAATTATTAATACAATAAATACCAACATGTTTCCCTTGTCTGGACACATAGAAGACTTAACATATTCGTGTGTATTTAGAACTATCCAAATTATGGGATTTATTATAGATATACTCAAACTATTATAGAAGAAACGATCTTTTTCTTTAGTCTCTTTCTCATTACTGAAGATCGTGACCTCCATTCCAAACTCTCCGTGTACAAGGCCCCTCCACTCCTCGCAATCCTGCGATGCCAAGGACAAACAATCTACCTAGACGAAATTCAGATGGAATACTCTTTTGTTTTTCACGGGACTCCACCAAACGTAACCAAAAATCCCGAAATGGTGTATGAATAAATAGACCTTCCATACGAGCGCGCGGCCCAATTCTAATAAAACCATGGCGTCGAAAGGTTCGACCATCCGGTCGTCCTTTCCCGAAGTCAAGTCTACCAATTTTAGGAAAGGACGTACGGATGGTCGAATCTTTCGACGCCATGACTTTTTTAGTATTGGGCCGCAGCTCGTGTGGTAGCCGCTTAACGTGACTATTTTGTTTTTCCAGTAAAACGGGACACTTTCATGGGTGGTGGTTGTGTCGAAGCGAGTGTGGGAGAAACTGGGTTCTTTGATTCAGAGGTTAATAATCTTTTAACCCGGAGGTTTATTTTTTTATTTATGAGCAAAAAACCAGAGTTGTCATACGTAGGTTAATTAATATTTATTTTACTGCCTAAATCCTTCATCACAACACAAACAACATCTTCCCCGCTTACTGCTAGTAGAAGATTTTTAAAAACTGTCAGATTGCTTGTAACTTGGGAATATTTGACGTTCTTTTAAAAAAATAGAAGAATAGAAACATTGTTCTCAGATTGCGAAAATTCTTCATTAAATACGTACTGCAATTTAAAGTAAAACACTTGAAAATGGCTTCACTGGTTTTCAAACGGCAAATATGTTCATACATATTGGTATTGATTTCATAAAATTTGAAAGAATACAGTTTAAGGATTTTCGTAATCAGAAAATTTAGACATTTTCGTAAATAGTTACATAGAATTTGCAGTATTAGTGATACTACTCGTTGTATTACCTGCGTAAGCGGCCTGCAAAGTGATGTTTAGCGCCTTCTTCCGATGCTCGTCGTTAGCATGTGTGATGCACCTTAAACTACGTGACATCAAGTCAAAAACTACTTTAAACAATGAAGTTTCTACGGAATTGAATCTGTAAGGATCGTGAATCGCTTTAAACGAGCAAAGAATTGTCGCAATCGATAGTATCTCACTATTCGCTTAAAATTATCTTTTATTTGCATTTAATATCAAAAAATGTTTCAATATTGTAGTTATCGTTCACTGAATGACAGGTCTATAAGGTGTCTTTTGCTGGGGGGAAATCATTTCTAGTCATCAAAATGAATTAGAAGCGCAGGTAAGCTTAACGTCTTAAACTTTAAGGATGAATCATCTCTGAAGAGAACTGGAATCGCCCTCCTGGACATAAAAGTAAATTAAAAACTTGGATTTTTTTCTTACCATCTGTATCCTCAATTCCTTTAGAAAATTCCATACACTCCTTCTTTATATCTCACTGGAATTATACCATACTACATTCGACCGCGAACCAACAGGTGTCTATGAAGCCGTAAAATACTTCCGTAATAACGTTGAAGGACGTAATTTTATAATATACATTGACCACAAGCCGATCACCTTTGCCTTTAGCAAGAAACGACCCTCTAGCTCTCCACGTCAAGAAAGACAGCTGGATTTCATCGCACAGTTCTCAACTGATATTAGGCACTTCTTTGGACTTCAGAATATAGTAGCTGACACCCTTTCACGCATTGAAGAGATAAACTGTCCTACTACGTTTGACTATGGGCAGATGGCAGAAGCGCAGTGTCAAAACGACGAATTTATTAAGGCGAAAGATGACACCGGCCTCTCCCTACGTCTAATGGTCATACCCGGCACAGACAGATCACTATGGTGTGACATATCAACTGGTCGTGTCAGACCTTTTGTTCCAGCTCCCATGCGAACAGAAGTAATTGAAAGCGTTCACAATGTCTGTCACCCAGGCATTCTATGGACAACGATAACAATAAAGTTGAGGTTAGTTTGGCCCAACATGGTGAAAGATATAAAAAATTTCGTCAAACAATGTATGCCTTGCCAGAAACGCGAAAGTTTCAAAACATACAGTAGCTTCACTTTCAACATATGTTTTACCAGAAGACCGCTTCCGTAATCTTCATATCGACTTAGTTGGCCCTCTTACAGCATGCAACGGTTATCAATATCTGTTGACAATGATTGATAAACTCACCCGCTGGCCTGAAGCAGTCCCATTGAAGGACATGTCTGCTGAGACAGTAGCAACCGCAGTGATGAACCACCGGATAACTCGTCACGGTACCCCGGAGACAATTACTCCAGACCAGGGACGTCAGTTCGAGAGCTTCCTTTTTAAGAAACTGACAGAGAAATTTGGTATCAAACACACAAGGACCACCGCTTATCACCCACGTGACAATGGCTTAATAGAGAGATGGCATCGTACGATGAAAGCCTCTCTTATGGCGAGTGGCGAGCCGAACTCGTTGGAGAATCTCCCACTCATACTACTTGGATTGAGATCTACAGTTCGTGAAGACCTAAAATGTTCCCCTGCTGAACTCACATACGGTAGAACATTAAGATTATGTAGCGATTTCTTCACCGAAACGCATAGAGAAGAACCTGATACCTACGTCGGTCGCTTGCAGAGAAAATTTGAAAATATCAAGCCAACACCTGCCAGCGCTCATGGATCAAGAAAGTGCTTCGTACATAAAGCTCAGACTACCCACGTCTTTCTGAGAACAGACGGTGGAAGAAAACCCCTTCAAAACCCTTATGAAGGTTCTTACAAAGTAGAATAACGTGATGAGAAGACTTTTGTCATCAGCGTAAAAGGAAAGTCTAAACGTGTCTGCATAGACCGACTGAAACCTGCTTTCATACCTGTAGAAGATAATGTTCCAGTTCCGCATCTGTCCAGGAACCACTCCCAGAAATCAAAAGAACAAGATCTGGTCGCAGAGTACATTTTCCAGACAGATACCTGTCGTAATGCAATTAATTTCGCAAATAAAATTCATTATTTTCCTTCCTACAGACCCATATCAAGTTAAAAGGAATTAAAAAAAAATTTTTAAAGAACATATTAAATACATAGCTAAAACCATATATTTTTAAAGTTACTGATATTAGTCTACAATTTTTGTTTGAAATTTTTAAGTCTAGTACTATTGTTATATAACTTTTATTTCGAAAAAACATAGCGCAGAAGCACTTTGTATAATTAAACACATCTCGGACATCAAAGTGATGAACCGTTGTAATGATGAAGTTTTTTCATTAGTAAAACATGTAAACCATGTGACTAGTTTTAAGAAAATACCAAATGTCGTTATTTAGGCGATAAACCATATACCTAGCTTAAGTAATTTTAACATTACACAATGTATCTTGCGCTAAATACAGCTTATTCTAATATATACATTAAGGTGGTCCAGGCCTATATAGTAAAAAAAAAATCAAATATAGGTGTAGCCGTACCCTTTATTTGTTACACCTACCATTCCTATGATGTGTTAAAAATTTCAGCCCCTTATCTTTTATACATGGGGGTGCTCATCGAATTATAAGTTTTTGACAAAATTTCAGGATTTTAAATAAAACACGTAATTTAAGGTTTATTAATATTACAAGTATTTTAATCAAATAAGTATTCAAATTATTTAAATATGAATAAAATTTTGTAACAAAGTAATACTCAACATAATATTGGTCGCAATCTTTCAAAACTATGTTTGTTAACTCCTTTTTGGATGTTTCAGTGGAAACGATTTTTTTGTTTTGTTCAACGATGTGAAGTAAAAATTGCTTTTCTTCCTCAGTCTTAGTGAATAACGTGTTGTAATCTTCAAACAGTTTAACTCCTCTCTCCGCTGTATCATTAACAACACGCAAATTTGTGACGCAGCTTTTGCCTTGAAGGTAATCAACATTGTCATTCCCAAGTCTCAGGAGGTAATTGCAAGAAAGAGTCCTTGATTTCAAGAACTAAGAGTGTTTTCAACGTTCTTTGTGTTGCAAAAGCATCTAATATAACCTCTGAGGAAGCTTAGCAGAGTCACCTCGTACTGAACGATTACCGACATCAGAATTTATTTTTTGAACAATGGCCTGTTTCTCAGCATCAGACAGCTTGTCAGAAAACAAGGCAAATGCAAGTAGTTCTTCTGACAAATACCATAAGTGACGCTCTAAGACATCCCTAGTTGCTATACTGATTTCGGAATCAATGGATTCGTACAATTTTAAGCTCTTCCAAAGTAGTAAGTCATTTACTGGCGCATCTGCTGCCAAAGGCGCTTCGATCCAAACTTTTGTGTAGATGAGCACACCAAAACTAACAAATCGAACAATTTGTTTTTCTTCTCTCTTGGTTAGTTTAAATGCTTGTAAATTATTTCTAAAGAGAAAAATCTTCAAAGCATACAGCAATTTCGCCATCCAACGAGCATGATGAATCGGACCTGGAGCGCGCCAATGTATCTTCGTAGGAGGTTTGTTCAAAACAATCATGGTGAGCTTTATTAGCTCTTCGTAATCATCACGAACTTGATTATCTCTAGATAGAGCGGTTGTAAGACTCTCAAGAGTATTTTCAGCGAACTGTTCTGCGTTCTTATCGAGGTCAAGACAATCATAGTCCTTCGGTAATGTTTCCCAAATATCGCTGAATCTTTTGAAAAGTGGGATTTGAGGAGAGCTTGATGGCCCAAAACAAAGAGTAAATATTTTTGAAAGCATTATTTCAAATATGTGATGACGACAAGCAAGCCACAAAAGATCACATCCTGTCTTTCCTTCTAAAAGAGTGCAAGCTCCCTTTTTGGCACCGGTGTTAGAAGCAGTAGTGTCAAAACTCATAGCCCGGACTTTATTTGTGACATTCCACTGTTGCATTGTGTCAAAAACAGCATCAGATATTTGTTCCCCCGTTCCTGCAGTTAGTTTAGGTACTCCTAATAGTTTTATACAACCATTACCAGAGACAAGAATCGGAAGGCGCTCTACTTTCTTATTGCCAGTTATATCGGTCATCAGTTTGCCGTCTCAATGAATTACTAATGGAGAGTCAATATCAAATTTTTCTTTTATATTGGAGTTGTATTCGGCTCTCGCTTTTTTTGCACGTCGAATACTGCTGCGAGAGATTGGGAGTGAAGCAGGATTGCAACCGAGGGCAGTAGACAATGGAATAATCAGTTGCATTGCTTCGCGATCGGTGATCTTCTTACGATCAAGCGCACTGGTAACATGTTGTGTAAATATACCACTAGTAGACGGCTCAACGCCACAGGAACTAGAAGCACTCTTAATATTTTTTGGTACAGCCACTACAAACTCATCTTTGAACTTATCCCCTAATATGCCAGCGTTACTAGAAGTGCTACTGGAGCTGCACTCAAGTTCTATCTCTTGACTCGACACCACCGAAGATGAAGCATTACTTTTAGCAGCCATTTCACTCAATTCATCAGATCTTTGTTTCCGTTTTAGAGAGCGTTCTTTGACCTTTTCTAGTTTCTTGTCGATTGAGGTCATTATCATCTTACGTTCTCCTCTTTGATCGATGAGAAACGCTCTGTCTTCCGCAATTTTGATCAAATTCAAAGCGCTTCCATGGGCAATATCAAAAATTTTGTCTAGTTCTTTTGTAAACAAATACTCTCTTTTTCTTTGTGCTTCAGAATTTCTTCCTCGATTTTTCTTCAATAGCAACCAGTTCTTATGAAACTTAATCAGTTTTTCAATGCAATGATTTTGTTGTCCGGTCGGAATACTAGATTTACTCCATACTTTTATAAGTTCTGGAATAAGTATATGCGCGGAGTCTTTCACATTTTTTGATTCATTTAATATGTGGTGAAAACGGAGTAAAACTTGCCGAAGAGTAGGAAGTTGATTAAACCTCATCAATGGCTCAATATCTCGAACCCCAAGTAGAAAAACCTGGAATAATTATATCACCATAAATATAATAACAATTTGACAACACTAAAAATTAGGTCATTAATAATGCATGATAGTTGTAAGGTTTTTCCCAAACAATATCGAAGTAAAGCTACAAGCCCGAGGTAATTATGCCTACTGGAAAAAACCAAAATAATTAGAAATTAGACAGCCAAAGACCACTTAGTAACAATTGTAAGAAAACCCACATATTCGAATAAAATCCTTGTAGACCACCCCTCTTACCCTCCCCCATATTTGTGTATATAAGCCTGAAGATGGTCTTGACAGGCTGAACCTGGTTACAGTCAAATAAAATTAAGTGGAAAAAAGTTTTATATTAGTTTTATTATAATATATTAAAAAGTACAAATTAAGCATTTTACACAAAAATTTCAAAAACAACACACGATTGAGCACCCCTTTTTACTTGAGCCATCTTGCTGAAATTTTACTATGTTATTACTATGAATACATGTAACAAATTCACGGAGCGGTCAGATGAAAAATAATAAAAAAAAATTTTGGACCACCCTAATATACATTATATAAAATATAACTGCATAAAGATATCTAATATCAAAAGAACATGATAATGTGCCTAATGTTGACTATATAATCAACTTAACACATATTAAGTTTACTGAATAAACTTTAGATGTAACCTTGTTTAAACTATAAAACATTCCGCAGTGTGCGATGAATATTTAACATGTACTTCTAGCAAATACGCTGTACGCGTTGGAGTTTTTATGTATTTTAACTAATTTTAAACAATTTTAATTGCAAAAATTAACATATATTTAAAAAAAACTTATCAAGATACCTTCTATGTCAAAATGTTTACCTTTAGTTATCTACATGTTAATTCAAATGTTTACTGACAGCCACATCTAATTGAATCCTACACATCTAATCTTACCGAAGCGTTGGTAAGCAGTTGTTTAGAATATGCTTTTGTTGGTTCACGAAAGTTAGTAATACTTAATAAAACATCTATAATGAATATACTATACATCACAAAATAAGACTCAAGTTTCATGAACACAACTTTATATTTTATTTTTAAATAGAAATAAATTAAAAACATGTAACTTTTAAACATGAATTTATTAATAATAGAATTTTTATATTTCAGTGATAGGAAAATCACTTTGTATGAATAATTTTAAATATTTCTGTATTATACTTTCCTGATATATATATGTACATTGTCATTCAGCTTAAATAGACTGAAATAATGATTTGAATTTAATCATAAGTCACTTGATTTTTTTCTTTGCTCCAAGCAAAATGTTTGTTTAAGTAACTTAGGTATTTTCATTTAAACTAATAATTTAATATACCAATAATACACTTTTAAGATGACTTATAAAAATGATGATGTGTTCTTAAATAATTCTAGCCAAATCATAAATATATGTTGAGTGCAATTATATTAATTTATTTGCAACATGCAATTCAGAGCAATTATTTCAATTTATTTTAACTTAATCTGCAATAAGCAATTCAGTGTAAATATACTTTAATCTAGTTAATAAATTCTTCTAAGAATAACTTTATAGTTATAAATATACATCGAAGATAATTGTAAGAATACTTAACAATATTTATAATGCTACATCCATATTTTACAATTAAATTTTAATTTTAACTTTAAATTTGAAATCATGTGACAAACATCCAACTTTAATTTAAATTCAGAAATCATCATATTTAGTGTGGTGGGTGTCCCACACAGAATAATAAAATTTTAAATAATGTATGTCAAATCACTTTTATAATTTATCTTCTTTCAATTTACAATTACATAATTTTTATTTTATGTCGTTTAAAAAACTGGGAGGAAGGTATGTAATATGCAAGCAACGGAATAGCCATAAAATTATATTATATATATTCTTTTTTTAGTTATGGTATCACAGCAAACAAAACGCAAGCGGCCGGCGTTCTGTTGTCCACAGCGCGCATCAACCATTCGCTTCTCTGCTTCTCACCGAATCGGTCGAACATTTTGCTAGTTAACAAAATTAAGTTTGATTGCATTTACATCGCTTCTCGCTTCCTTTATAATTTAACCTTCTGATTTATAATTGGTACGCGTCGAGTCCGCAAATATATTTATTAATTGGTGACCTATCCTTTCATTTAATCTCCGCGGCAACCTTTAACGAGAGACATTGGTAAGTATTAAGACACAATACACTACACATACATTCGATAAATTGGAGTCGCGTTACCTCCGTTAAATCCCTTTTGAGAACATTTATACGACAGTAGGAACATGAAAAGGTTTTTCTCATCTGTGAGTGAGGATGTGAAGTTTTAGATTTCCCTTTTGAGAATATTTTCAGACAGTACGAACATGAAAAGGGTTTTTCTCCACTGTAAGTCAGCGTGACTTTTCAGATTTCGTTTTGTAGAAAATAAACTCTTACAGTCGGAACATGAAAAAGATTTTTCTGCAGTGAGAGTCAACCTTTTAGAATTCCTTCAATAGAACATTCATATTGCAGTCGGAACATGAAAAACGTTTTTTTTTACTGTGATTTAAAATATGTGTTATCAAAGATTCCTTCCGGTAATAAGTGCAGTCGGAACATGAAAAAGGTTTATCCCTACTGTGAGTCAGCATGTGACTTTTCAGATTCATTATTCTGGATCATGAATAGATGCAGTTGGTAAATAAAAAGGGTTTTTCTCCACTGTGAATTAGCATGTGAAGTTTTAAAATTCCTTTAATAGAACATGAATCGTAGCATTCGGAACATGAAAAGGGTTTTTCTCCAATGTAAGTTAGTATGTGACTTTTTAATTATTCCTTTACCAGAACACGTATTAGTGCAGTCGAATCATTAAAAGGTTATTCTCTACTGTGAGTGATCATGTGTCTTTTTGGACTATTTTTTCTGGAACATGAAAACGTCCAGTCGGAAAATAAAAAAGGTTTTTTCCACTGTGGGTCAGCATGTGTGTTTTTAGACTTCTCTTAATAGAACATTTATATTGACAGTCTGAACATGAAAAGGGTTTAACTCCACTGTGAGTCAGCATGTGACTTTTTAGATTTCCTTTAGTAGAACATGTATAGTTACAGTCAGAACATGAAAAAGGTTTTTCTCCACTGTGAGTCAGCATGTGTGTTTTAAGACTTCTCTTAATAGAACATTTATAATTACAGTCGGAACATGAAAATGGTTTTTCTCCACTGTGAGTCAGCATGTGACGTTTTAGATTTACTTTAATAGAACATGTATAGGAGCAGTCGGAACATGAAAAGGGTTTTTCTCCACTGTGGGTCAGCATGTGTGTTTTTAGACTTCCCTTAATAGAACATTTATAATTACAGTCGGAACATGAAAAGAGTTTTGCTCCACTGTGAGTCAGCATGTGACATTTTAGATTTCCTTTAATAGAACATGTATAGGTACAGTCGGGGCATGAGAAAGGTTTTTCTCCACTGTGAGTCAGCATGTGACGTTTTAGATTTCCCGTAATAGAACATTTATAATTGCAGTCGGAACATGAAAAGGGTTTTTTGTCACTGTGATTCAGCATATGTATTTTCAAAGATTCCTTTCGGGATGATGAATACGTGCAGTCAGAACATGAAAAAGGTTTTTCTCCACTGTGAGTCAGTATGTGACTTTTTAGATTTTTTTTCATGAAACATGTATAAGTGCAGTCGGAACATAAAAAGGATTTTTCTCCACTGTGAGTGAGCCTGTGACTTTTTAGTTTTCCTTTACTAAAACATGTATAGTTACAGTCGGAACATGAAAAAGGTTGATTTAAACTGTGAGTAAGCATATGATGTTTTAAATTTGCTTTTAAATAACATGTGTAATTGCAGTCGGAACATGAAAGGGGTTTTCCTCCACTATGAGTTACCGTATAATTGTTTAGATGTCCATTTTGAGAAGGTGGAAAGTAGCAGTCAGAAGTCGAAAAAGGATTCCTTCCAGCATGAGTACGTGAGCGCCGTTCTAATGTGGTCTGCAAGTCTGAAAAATATTACGGATACAGCATTATTAGTATAAGTTCATATAATTAATAGAAACACTATGATTAGATGGGGTGCAAGCACAGTAATGCATAAAAAAAACGTGAACTTTAGGAGAGCACGAATTGTTAACATTAACAAAAAAACGTTTTTACCCGCTGTCTGTATAATTCTTTCAGTAAGCTCTAAATATTCCGTTTTAAGATCAACTATGTCTATGTCAATTTCCATATGAGGTATTGCCCCTCCAACTTTTTCTCGGGGTCCCGTTTCTGCCTTGATATGGACAGTCTCCACACTACCTGGGAAAATAAAACAATAATACGTACATTATATGCCGAGACGAACAGCAAATTACATTAAAAATTATCGTAGTGCACACAACATAATTATCGTCCTTTTCCCAAAGAGTACCAGCATGATACAAGGTCATCCAAGGTTATTGTTTAATTTGCTGAATGAAAAATATTAGGAACATTCTTCTTCTTTAGTCACTTCCTCATTCCTACCTTCAGGATACTTGCAAAATTTGGTCACTCCAACGCATCGGTGACCATCCTCTACATCTTCCACTTTCCCAGTGACGATAAGCTTCTCCGTTTTTTCTTCCGAAGATTTTCGGTATGGCGAGCGATATATCCAATGAATCTGACGATTCGCTGTATGTAAACAGTTGATAGCCTATTGTGGATGCCAAGCTCTTACAGAATTGACGTATTATTGTGCATCAGGTGAATTTTATTAATAAAATAGAAGTGAAATATCAACTTTCCGGAGTTATTTTTTCGGGTGATTTTAGATGCTTTCACAGTTTTGTAGGTTTTTTTCTTTCATACAGTCACCGGATTAATAATAAATTCCTCCAATAATGATCATTTGATGTAGGAAAATAAACAAAATACCGAAAAAGATTCACGTTCATAGACCTTTTGCGTGAAATTTTTCAACCATTAAAACCGCTAAAAAAATGTAATAATTACAAATAATCTTTAACCTTCGACTGACGTAAATATAAAATGAACTTGTGGACAACAAGATGGGACCCCGAAAGCAGGCATTTACCTTGGCTGCGAAACAGTGACCCTGCTGCAATTGCTACATCATCAAACTTACTTATTCCACAAACTTACTTATTGCATCATCAAATCTACTTACTCAACATTAGCCGGATGCGAACAAATGCTGGTTTCAGGGATTCAATCAGAAGAGTGTGCGAGTTATTCAATCAAAATCAAACTATGATGGATTCCGACATATTTTTAGATACATGCACTACGTTTAAGAGAAAATGTAAAGCTGTTTTAACATTACAAAAAAAATAATAAAAATAAACAAACAAACTTCAACGAACAGTGTTTACACATTTCGTTTTTTTATTTTTTTATTTCATTTGGAAACCATATTTTTAATTTAATCATTTGTTTTTTCCCTTTACTTTCTTGGAAACAAGATTTATAGTTTATTTACGTTATGTTACTTTATTTAGACATTGTGTGCTATTTCAAATTCTTTCTATGTAAAACAATCTTAAATTCCTTAATTTGTCTAAATATTATTTTTAAGGTTTATTTATCTGTATTAGTGAGAATAGCTAGGATGCAGGCGAGTTCTCCAGAAATTGTATAATGTTTTAATAATATTGTCTGTATCTGTATTTTCTTGTTAAATAAATGAAAAAAATAAATTAAAAAAACCAGAAGGCCCGAAACCTCCTCGCCACGCCGCGCGCCGGCCAAAGAAAGAGAACCACCAGACTCACAGCGCGGTGCCCGCGTACCGACTCATACATCAAGATCCCGCGTGTCTCGGCGTCTCGAACATCTCATTCTTACGTTTATACTAAATACCTACTAAACAAAACTCTGTTCAATTAAACGCTCCTTTATTTAAAATGTAAACCAACCGATTTCAGATCAGCCTGATCCTTCTTCGGGGTTATAAATTAAGGTTCCAAATAAAAACAGAATCGTAGTAAATATTAAAATCGTTTGTTTCCGAGTTTCAGAAACTTTAGACATTTTCGTAACTAGTTACATAGAATTTGCAGTATTAGTGAAACTATTCGTTGTATTGCTTGCGTTAGCAGCCTGCACAGTGACGTTTAGCGCCTTCTTCGGGTGATCGTCGTTAGCATGTGTGATGCACCTTAAACTATGTGATATTATGTCAATGACTTCAAACAATGATGTTTATCCAGAATTGAACCAGTAAGGATCGTCAATCCAAACAGGCAAAGAATTGTCGCAAGCGATAGTATCCTTACTTTTCGCTTAAAATTATCTTTTATTTGCAAATATCAAAAAATGTTTCACTTATGGTAGTTACCGTTCACTGAATGACAGGTCTACCTTTTATAACCACCTAAATAGCATAACGTCTTAAATTTTACGACTGAATCATCTTTGAAAAGAGCTGAAATCGCCCTTCTGGACTGAAAAGTCAAATAAAAATATGGATTTTCTCTTACCATCTGTCTCTTCAATTCCTTTGGAATATTCCAAACACTCCTTCTTTATATCAGGCAGGTCTATGACTACTTCTGTATCCGGCATTTCATCTCCGTCTTGTCCTTCAGTCTCTGGCTCCAACTTGACGATGACACCATCTGGGTTAAGGGTGTCCATGGCTATGCTTCGCGAGCGTGCAAGTAATTCTTATTTACTGATTTCACCTGTATCTTTTAATACAAATGACCTAATATCCCTCATTTAGTAATACGCCATGAACGATTAGCGCGGGGTGTTTCAAAGAATTTTCAACGTTTCATCAAAACTTCAAACTAGGTATGTCAGCTCTGTCATTATTCAATTACAAGCAAGTTACTTCACAGTGATTGAATAATAACCGAATTTGAATAGAGCTTTCACAAAATTTGACATACCACGCAGTAGTTTGTGACGCACAGACGTGGTCGACACCATTTTTGCCATAGACAAAGACAAACGGGAAGGAATAATACATACACTAATTAGAGTACCTACTTATTCACTTTTTTTCATGGAATAATTTTTCTGAAATTCTACGCTCGAAAGAATTCCAATATTCTGTTTTCAAAGCAGTATTGACGTAAATAATTTTGTTGCCTATTTGTTTGAATGCAAAGAGAAGTTTTAAAATAAATTACGGTGTTTTTCTCATGCTGCATGTACTGAAGAAGATTAAAAGAGTATATTAATAACAAATGGCATCAAGCGTCAGCTACCCAATTTTGGGTCACACGTACAACATTACCCGATTATCTCTTTAACGATTTTCAAACACCACCATCATAAATCCTGAAAATATCTGACAAACATTGTAATAAAAGTGCCCTCATTGATTTAAACCACAAAAAGCTATTGTACCAATATATTCTAATGTACGATTTTTAGAAAATTTCTGGCGAATCTAAAACCCAAAGCCCAGAAATCTCTTGTTCAATGCGTTTTTTTTAAGTACGCTATCGCTCGAGTGGATAAAAGAAAAGTAATGTTTGTTTGTAGGTAGGCACATGTTATTTTATTCATTTTTCCCTTGTTCGCGATACCAAAATTATAGGAATGATTTGAAGGCTTCCGTGTTTCCTTCATACAACAACATGAGTCTCTGTTAGTGCCAAGATCACTCATTCCAATCATTTAAAATATCCCCCGCACAGTATACCCGTAGATGATATAAGCCTTGAGGGAAATTATTTATCTCAGGGTCTCCTCCGTGCAGTTACTGTTTAAAAAAATCCCCTAAATTATGTCTTCACACAAAAAGTTTTAAAGATGCTCCTTTAAAGTACTACAGTAAATAACAACTGAAAAATAAACAGACCAAAAATCGTGTATATGATTAACTATTCTAGATATATGTAATTTAGAGATTTTTTTTAGTTTCACTTTAACTAGGCAGTCGGAGACCCACAGATCCTCAATGAAAATACTATGTCCAAATGTTTAATAGTCGTAATATTTTCTTCCGAAACACAAAATGAAGAAGAGTTCTGGTGAAGAGTTCAGCGAGAGCAATAGCTTCGGTCAGGGGCATAAAATGAATTTTCCCTCGCGGGAGGGGCAGCTGAGTGTTTACGTAAAACAAAAATATGGAATTGGTAGTGTCACATTTCGATAGGTTAGTATTGCATTTGCAAAATCTTCAAAAAGTGATTACAAAACTGATATGTTTTATCACTAGCAAAGAATTGTTTACATTTTCATAGTCTACAATGGCCTGACATTAAAAAACTTCGTGAACACTGCTGCAATTCAATTCAATTCAACTCAATTCAATTCAATTCAACTGTTTATTCTTTTTTTAAATTTACATTTTAAGGCATTTTTAAAGATGGTACAGGATGTACAACATCCAAAATAATTTCTTATAAAAAATAATAAAAATTAAAACAAAAAATAAGTTAGACAAACATAATCTCAGTAAATTGTATACAAGGCATACTGGTATTCTACAAGTAGCAACAAAGCTTTACGTTTCGAGAACTACTCTCGTACTGACTCGGCTTAATACAAGCAGCTCAATTATGTTATATTGCAAACGGTAAGTATAATAATGGCACATTCACAACGGTTAAAAAATATCACCCACGAGCGAATGTTTTGTGCTCTTCGATATTGGATACTTTTTACCTGCGTGTGTTCATTCGTCGATACGGTTATACATGATGCGCCCGCCTTGTAAAGCTCGCGTGGCGGGTGTTGGACTAGTTAGGCTCCGTGTTCGGAATGCTCGTAAGCGAAACTAGTATCATGATTTATTCAAATGAAAACATACTTCGTATGAATACAAATGATTTGTGATGCGTGGGGTTGGGAATGATATGTTATGCGTGTGAGTGCCGAATGATATGTGTTGCGTGAGGTGGCGAATGATCTGTGATGCGTGGCGTAGCGAATGATCTCGATGAAAAGCTTGGCATGAGAACGACTCATCACTGGTAGGAATGAACCAATTTTTTTAAGTGATTGTACTGGGGAAAGGGAACAAGAAAATTCAGCAGAGTCAGTTACATGTGTCTATTGCATTCGTAATGGTATTTTTTTTATGAATACCGCACAAGAGTCCCAACTGCTCCCAACCGTCTGAAGCCATTGAGACTATGGCATTCCCAATTGGGGAATGTTGTGCGGCTGAATTTATTGTGGACGGGAAGGAGGAGGGGAAGAGGGAGGTAGAACAATACCTGGCTATTAAATACCTGGCTAAATCAAATTTCAATTTAGAGTTTCGTGAACAATAAAAAAAATTTCAGCAGATACGTATATAGATTTTTTTCCCTTGTCCTCCCTAACTAGAAGTTCCTGTCCCGAGGGAACTGATTTGAACGAGGGGTTATCAGCGACTTTTCTGTTTAAACTCCAAAGTTAAGGTAGAGTATTTCCAGTAATTTCTATGACGTTGTTTTAAGAATACTAGTCAGTTTTTCTTCTGTTAATTCCTTAAGACAAGTTTTCCTGGACTTAATGCAATCATTCATTAAATTACTTTGTTTGATACTAAGTGGGAGTATGCTGTATAACTTTGCATCCTAAAATTCACACATTCTTTGTCCAAAAGTAGTATTATACTTAGGTAGATTTAGCCACTCTATATGCTTTGCTCTGGTATTATGATTATGGGGAGTGATTGCCATTTAGTTTTTTTTTAAGATGATGAACCAGAATATTATTGGCATAAACTTTGTACACTTGGAACGTCGAAATGCTTAACGGTTTCCGTTGATGACGTCCTTATGTGAGACCTTTAAAATAGTTCTTATGATGAATTTCTGAATTATGTTTAGTTGTTTTATGTTAGTTGATGCGGCTGAGCCCTATTTTTATATTCCATATTCCAAATGAGAGTGGCATAAAGAATAATATATTATATAAGAAATTTCGTAAATTTTTGAAGAAGGAAATGAGTTTTATTAGCGTTTTGGAGGTTCCATTGATGTGTAAACGCTAGCAGAGTTTATCTTTAATAAAGATTCTAAGACATGAAAAACTTTTAGTTATTGTTATATTTATTATATTACACATCTGAACTGGGGACACAATACTCAGCAGCGCAAGGGAACAAGCTGAGGGTGTGCTACAACAACGCATACAGGTAACTTTAGCTTCTTCCAAGGTTCTGCAGTGCCTCTACGATATTCACTCAAGGGAGGGTCCATTCATTCTCCGCCTTACTTCGCCACCGACTAGCCAGCTTCTGGGTTAGGACACGGAAGTGAACCAACGCCGTTGTCGTGCCTGCATCCGAGTTGCTCAATTCTCCACTCAATAAGCGATGGATGCAGGTGAAAGACGATCCCTAAATATATGTTATTATTAACTATTAATTTTCTCTTAATTTCTCTTTGTTTATATTTTTTTATTCTTGTTTTCCTTTTTTTATTATTCATTCTCTATTAATTTTAAAGGCAATATGTAATATGGCAGATTGGGCTTGCACTATTTATCCAGTCCTTCAGGATTAAAAACTCAAATAAAATTAAATTTAGTTTTGTCCTGGAGTACGAGTAGTCCTGTTACATATTCGAGTGACCTGTACTGATTGCGATGATTTTGAATTAAATTTTAACCAGTTTGTTGTATAAAACAGAATGCCTCCTCCTGACTTGTCAGTCCTGGAGTTATTGCATAAAATATTTCCGGGGATATTGAACACACTAGTACTTTCAAGATAGAAGTTTCACATTACATTAGAAAGTCAACGTACAGATATATTTATTTATTTTTCATAGTCCCTATAAAACAGTTGCACACTTATATATTACAGAGATTAAGATATATCACAATAAATGAGAAATTTTAAAAATATACACGGAAAAGGATTGGAAATAAAAAATAGTACAAGTAATTAAACATTAAGAGTGGAAGATACTCTCAGTATCGCCCTGGTGAAAGACCACCATTCAGAATTGAAACGTTGCTTGAAATGGCTTTTAGCTGTGTTTGGTGACCAGATCTGAATAGCCAGGTATTCCCAACCTTCCTCTTCCCCTTCTCCTTCCCCTCCCCAATACCTTCAGCCTCACAACATTCCCCAATTGGGAATGCCATAGTCTCACTGGCTCCAGACGGTTGGGAGCAGTTGGGACTCTTTTGAGGTATTCATATAAAAAAAAAAAAAAAAATTGTATGTTTGTTACCTATCGGTTTTGAATGTCGATTTAGGTACAACTTGTTATTGGAGACAATTGAAGTGTTCCTCAATGAATATACCTTTGGCAATAATTGACTATATGGTTTATCATTGGTCGGTTAGCTATGTTTTTGAAGTGGTTTTTTTGCGTTGCGTTGCGATGCGAAGTGGCTGATTTTACTGATTCTACTAGGTTACCTTTTCACCGGAACCTGACCCTTTTGATATTTGGCTCTAGTGAAAACAAAAAAAACGTGCGGGGTTTCAATGAGGTTGACGGAGGGTTACTATCACAGAGGTCAAAAGAAGAAGACAGAAGTAGAAGATTCGTAGTTAGCGATTTGTGCCAGTGAGAATCCATTATGCCAGGTGGTGAGGCAGGATTACCGTTGATTATTATCTCAGAGCAATGTGGTTGTGGATAATATTGTATATTGTACAGCGGCAATATTGGCAAGTCTTGACAGCGATAGTGTATTCAAGACGAGGATCGTGTCTGTGTCTAGCATGACAAAATACAACATCTGACTTCTGGTGCGGAACAGGACAAAAGGTAGGTTTCCAGAAAGTGTCTATGTATTGTGAGACAACATGATTCGCAACTACACCTACGACTCCAGCTTAATTGTCATATGCAGGGTCGGTTGCTTTTTCTGTTAGTGGTTGAAGAGAGTGGACCTCCGTGACGGTAATGTTGTGGTGATGGTGCAAGGCTCTGCTTTTCGGGAGATAAAAAAGGCTGCTGGGCTTCTTTTTAGTTTAAAGGGAAATTATTATTAGAGCAAAGTTTACCTGCCTGGTAGACCAATGATGCAAAGATATTGGGAGAGAAACAAATGTGCTGTGAGAGAGAAATAACGTTGGTTAGCCACGGTTAGAGAGACCAGAGAGAGAAAAAAACAAACTCCTGAGCTAAGAAACTTAAATTACGTACATGTAACAACATCCAGTATCAAGAGGAGACTCTATATAGTCCATTCGGTTCACTAGTACTGAATACATTTCCACTGATACAAGAGATAAGGGTTTGTACATAATACAACATACCTCACTTGAAAGCAATTGACCCTCCATAGTCAATGTCATCGCCGAGACGGTAACAATATATAACTTTCAAAGGCAAGACATTATGAGAAATTCAGTCCCTGTAGGTGAGGTGAGAATGAGACGTTGAAAAAATAATCTAAGGATGAGGTTTGTCCTATTTGACAGACGTTTTGCTGAGTGCATAACGTACAACCTCCAAATGCATGAATAATTTATTTATATTAGGGAACAAGGGGAAGAGGAGGGAAACAAAGCGATTGAGCAAAGAGATCTATTGTGAACCGGCTAGAATCCAGGTTCAATCTCTTGAGAGAGTGAAATAAGGTCAACATCAGGTTTCCATACTCATTACAGTTGTACAAAATGATGAAATTACAAGAGAATACACAGTTATACAAATCTAGTCCTTCGCGTGTATTTGGCGAAAGGCTAGGGGTCGTTTTAATCTTCTACACGTTTGTGGGAAAATTACAGACCCTTGCTCAAATTTTACAAACCTAGGAGATTTCTTATTCGTTTCCTAGACAACGAGTTATGTTTTTATTTACCAATATCCCAAGATATCAAACAATTAGTCCGATAGACAAAAAAATGTGGCAAACGTATTTCAAGAAAAGCCTAAAATTATTATGTCGTTCGCAAGAATATGAACGATTTACAGAGAAAAGACGGTAAAAATTAGGAATTTTTAAAAAATTAATGAAACAAATTTACCTATATGTTCACATAATTGACAACAAAAGTGATTGTAAAGACTTCTCGTATAAAGGTAGATATTTTGACGTTAGCACGTATAATTTTAGATTTTGTGACGTTCGCACGTATGACGCAACAAAATATTTACGTTCGAAAGATACCCGTTTCAACACAGACGGCTATGTTAGCATCACAGAACAAATTTAACGATTGAATTAATAGTTCTTAACACGGCGTCAAATGCAACATTAAAAAAAAGTAGAAAAGAGACCTGTATGGTTTTAATAACTCTAATTGTACCAACGGTCACAATGTGACGGTAAAATTTTACTTACACAAAGCACAAAATTTGCAGAAGAGACCGAATTGGTTTTACTTAGTCTTTGCTTGAGAGTGTCTGTGATGACGCGGCCAAGGCTGAGTATACACAGAACGAAAAAAAAATGGCAATAATGCAAAACATGAGCCTACAAGTAAAAATGTCGCCGTAGTTTTTCTAAGACCTTTCTGTTTATTTACATACTTAGAATGACTGGGCAAAACTTATACAATATAATTGTCATTGGTGAGGTGGACAGATCTTAAGATCGTTCTACACACTAATAACGCTTTTCAGTTTTCAATGTGTTTATTAAGTTTTAACACAGTTTTTATTTCAGCGTATAACTAGGAATCATGTGTTTTAAAGTTCTTTGTCCATATTTGTTTTTATGCTTAAGAACCATTAATCCTTCATTAAAATTGAGACGAGTATTGTAATTTGCTCTAGTCTATTTGAATTATATATAAGGTCATTAATGTGATGAAATATAATTTTGTAACACAGAATCTAACTAAATGAATTTTGAGACTCTGATAAAAGAATGGAATATTATGCGTTTAATCGTATAAACTTTTATGAGCTAATAATTTAACCAGCGAATTTTGTACTGATTGAACATGATTGATGTTTGTTTTACAAGAAAGTCCCCAGGGTGTATTTCCATACCTTATAACAGATTCCGCTAATGACAAATAAATTGTTCGCAGTGTACAGATGGGAACAACGAATTTTAATATAAATAATATACTAAAAATTGATCTTAATCGTACACAAACTTTATTTATTTGTAAATCCCACTTGAAAAAACAATCAATAATGACACCTAAATAAACATATGATTTCACAAGTTCAACATTTTCACATGTACATGATGCAGGAATGCCATCATGTAAACAATCTGAAGTATGTGTTTTTATCTAAGGTGTAATATATATTTTTGCATTTGGGGATCTAATGTGCATCAATTTGGCTTTTTTTTTGCATTTATAATTAATACAGAATCAAGGAGACCATTTTAAAAGTTCAATGTAGTTCTTTGTAAAAGGTCCATACATGTTTGCAAATCACTGCTAGAAATTACCAAAGCAGTATCATCCGCTTACACAGTGCTTTACATGTCTAAAATTAAAAAAAATTAACACTCATGTAATAATAAAAATAATACATCACGCCACTGCTGATGACAAATGCTATAAATAAAGTGTGACAATATACCGTTTTAATTCAGTTAGCTTAACTATGCCAGTCGGGGGAGGAAATAGTAAAGGAGAATATAGGAGAAGGATAAAGGTGCAAAAACAAGAGTAGATAGAAAGGTGGTTTAAGTTCACGTATACTTTTGTAGGACAGCGAGCCGTGACTAATAATAGGGAGGTATCTGATTTTCTGTGAAAAATTCGTCCGTCCTTAATCCGCACGTCTTTGAAATGTTTGTCATTAGTTATACGGGGTGTTGAAGCAGGGGGATCTTTATTTCTCTTGTAAGATGTTCACATAAGATACCGGTGATATTGTTTGAAGTCCCACATGAGCAGAGTTGCGTTTATTCGATAGATGGGTTTTATTAAATGTCTGGACCTTGTGTTCTCTAATTGTAGTACAATTTTTTTAACCTGAAAGCGTTCGTATTTTTTTCAGGTTCCTATTGGCGGTTAAAACATGTTTGTCATCGACAGGTTTTCCAACAGTCGAATACACTTTTTTTTACAATAGGGAGAAGTGTTTCATTGGGTTTCTCGGGTAATTACTGCAATTCAATATTGCACTGATGGTTGCGCTCTTCTAAGTGCTCAAATTAAGCCTTAAGTTAAATATTCACGTCTTTATCCAGAGCTTTTATTCGAACCAAGAAGTTCATCAATTTAATTTCGTCATCATCAATCTTTAAAGATATAAATTCAATGCTTATCTGTAAATCAAGAACGGATTTAGTGGACTTCTTTATTTCAACATCTCAAGTGCAGTCCGAACGTGGAAAAGGATTTTCTTCACCGTGATTCAATATGTGTCCCTTTTGATAACACATAAAGTGAGTCAGCATGTGACTTTTGTCTTCCTTTATTAGAACATAAATAATTAGTCGGAACTTTAAAAAGGTTTTTCTCCACTGTGGGTTAAAATGTGACTTTTTAGATTTCCTTAAATAGAACATGTATAGTAACAGTCGGAACATGAAAAACATTTTTTTCCACTGTGAGTCAGCATGTGTGCTCTTAGACTTCTCTTATTATAACATTTATAATAACAGTCGGAGCATGAAAAGGGTTTTTCTCCACCGTGAGTCAGCATGTGACTTTTTAGACTTCCTTTAATAGAACACGTATAGTAACAGTCGGAACCTTTAAAAACGTTTTTTTCCACTGTGAGTCAGCATGTGTGTTTTAAGACTTCTATTATTAGAACATTTATATTTACAGTCGGAGCATGTAAAGGGTTTTTCTCCACTGTGAGTCAGTATGTGACTTTTTAGATTTCCTTTAAGAGAACACGTGTAGTTACAGTCGGAACATTGAAAAGGTTTTTCTCCACTGTGAGTCAGCATGTGAATTTTTAGATTTCCTATAATAGAACACTTATAGTTGCACTCGGAACATGGAAAAGGTTTTTCCCCACTGTGAGTCAACATATGACGTTTTAGATGTTCTTTTCGAAAACATGTATACCGGCAGTAGAAACATGAAAAAGGTTTTTCTCCACTGTGAGTCATCATATGTCCTTTAAGACTTTTTTTTGTAGAACATGTAAACGTGCAGTCGGAACATGAAAAAGGTTTTTCTCTACTGTGAGTCAGCGTGTGCGTTGTTAGACTTGTCTTACTAGAACATTTATAATTACACTCGGAACATGAAAAGGGTTTTTCTCCACTGTGAGTCAGCAAGTGACGTTTTAGATTTTCTTTTCGAAAACATGTGTACCGGCAGTAGAAACATGAAAAAGTTTTTTCTGCACTGTGAGTCAGAATGTGACTTTTTAGATTTCCTTTAATAGAACATGTATAGTTGCAGTCGGAACATGAAAAAGGTTTTTCTCCACTGTGAGTCAGCAAGTGTTTTTTTAGACTACTCGTATTAGAACATTTATAAATGCAATCGGAACATGAAAAGGGTTTTTCTCCACTGTGAGTCAGCATGTGACGTTTTAGACTTCCTTTAATAGAACATGTATAATTGCAGTCGGAACATGAAAAAGGTTTTTCTCCACTGTGATTGAGCATATGGTGTGTTAGATTTCTCTTAATAGAACATTTATAATTGCAGTCAGAACATGAAAAGAGTTTTTCTCCACTGTGAGTCAGCTTGTGACTTTTTAGATTTCCTTTAATAGAACATTTATAAGTACACTCGGAACATGAGAAAGGTTTTTCTCCACTGTGAGTCAGCATGTGACGTTTTAGATGTCCCTTAATAGAACATGTATAAGTACAGTCGTAACATGAGAAAGGTTTTTCTCCACTGTGAGTCAGCAAGTGACGTTTTAGACTTCCCTTAATAGAACATTTATAGTTGCAGTCGGAACATGAAAAAGGTTTTTCTCCGCTGTGATTCAGCATATGTATTTTGGAGGATCCCTTCCGGGAAGATGAATATGTGCAGTCAGAATAAGAAAAGGGTTTTTCTCCACTGCGTGTTACCATATAATTGTTTAGATGCCCCTTTTGAGAAGATGGAAAGTAGCATTCAGAATTCGAAAAAGGATCCCTTCCAGCATAGGTACGCGAGTGCTGTTCTAATGTTGTCTGCAAGTCTGAAAAATATTACGGATGAGTATTATAAGTATAAGTTCATTTAATTATTAGCAACACTAAGATGAGATGGGGTGCAAGCACAGTACTTCATAAAAAAAAACGTGAACTATAGGAGAGAACGAATTGTTAACATTAACAAAAAAATGTTTTTACCCGCTATCTGTGCAATTCTTTCAGAATGCTCTAAACATTCCTTTTTAACATCGAGGATGTGTATGCTAATTTCCGTATGATGTATTGCCCCTCCAGCTTTTTCTCGGGGTCCCGTTTCTGCCTTGATATGGACAGTATCCACACTACCTGGGAAAATAAAACAATAATACGTACATTACATGCCGAGACGAAAAGCGTATAACATTCAACATAATCGTAGTGCACACAACATAACTATTGTTCTTTTCCCAGAGGTTACCAGAAAGATACAAGGACTTCCAAGGTTATTGTTCAATTTACTGAATGAAAAATATTAGGAACATTTTTCGTCTTTAGTCACTACCTCATTCCTGAGGATCGTGACCACGACTCCAATCTCCATCGTGTACAATACTCCTGCACTCCTCGCGATCCTGCGCTACGTGGGGAGCTAAGGACACCGACGTTCCGTATTCTTGCAAAAATTTGGCAATATTTGCTCACTCGAAAGCATCGGTGACCATCTTCCACTTTCCCAGTCACCACAGCTTCTCCAGGTTAGAGTTTTCAAAAAAAACGAAAATGGTGTAAGACGAAATAGGCCTTCCACACGAGTGGGCGGACCAATACCAAAAAATCCATAGCGTCGGAAGGTTCGACCATCCGCTCGTCCTTCCCCGAAGTCAAGCCTATCAGTTTTATTTTTTATACAAACAAGAAAACTTTAGTTTATATAATACGGGTAAATTATTTGGAAAAAATATACCAACTTGTCGAAATATGAGACGGACTTATTCCTAGGCGAATTACCAAAGAAAATTCGATTGGAAGAAAATATTTTTTTTTAAATTTAAGTTACGATAAATTCTAATTACAATACATATTTTTCTAAAGATGGTGACGAACATAGAAATTTATCATAATCTATTTTAAAACAATAAATAAGGAAAATTTCAAAGTGACAGTTCGAATTCCATTAGAACACCCTACCAGTATTCCCCGCCTTCTAAGTCTCAATTCCCTGCTTCAATTTTATTTGCCCAAATATTATCCTGTTTAAAAGTAACTAATTTTAAGAACAATCTGTACTATCAAAATCTAACTGATTACACATGGTCAAGATCGCCCTAAATTGGTAATCGCCATAATACAAAAAAAAAATCCTTCCCTTAACGTACTGACCAGGAGTATTGCCATTATTGTCAAGTCAAAAAGTAGGAACTCGATTAATACATTTTTGCGTCGGCCACACTTTAGGTCCGGCCGATGGCTGCCGCTAAACGCGTGGTTTTGACAAGAAATACTCGGTCTAATAATGGCCCAGCGTTCCGTTCTCCCTTCCTGTGGCCACGCCTCTCCTGGATCAGGAATTTGCCGCTACATGACTCAGTCTGCCCATTTATGGCGAAACCATTGCGCAAACCATGGAAGCCTCTCATATTTGATATTTTTAAGAGATTTCGTTTATAATAGAAAGCATCCCCAAAGGGTTTTTTAATGCATATAAGTAACAAAAGAGATTTTGATTTTTCTTATTTGATAGCAATCGTTCGGAGTTCCGGAGATTTGCTTTGATCAAATGTTTAACGATTTATAAAATAGGAAAGCTGTCGAAATAAACTTTTGTCTAAAATGAATCATAAATGTTTTGTAGAACGACTATTTAATATGTAAATATCAACATGTTTCGGAAGCGGAGCTTCCTTCATCGGGATAGACGGTATACTGAGAGGTAATTACAAAAAAATAATAAATATACAAAAATAATAATGTAGGAATAGACAAATTACAAACGTGAACAGAACAATTAAGTGATGAAAGTGGGCAAGTAATTAAACTCACTCCCGACATCCATGCTATATATACCATAGATTTAGTATACATTGTACCAGTCTGAGGACAAATGCATTATTTATTAATAATATTCTAAATATAGGTATTAATGTGAAAACAAATTTAAGAGATAAAGAGCTAAATAAAAAATAAAAATAAATAAGTTGATTACTAATAATACTTTTTTTTTTTTTTTTACATGAATACCGCACAAGAGTCCCGACTGCTCCCATCCGTCTGGAGCCAGTGAGACTATGGAATTCCCAATTGGGGAATATTGTGAGGCTGAAGGTATTGGGGAGGAGAAGGAGAAGGGGAAGGAGAAGGGGGAGGTGGGGAAATACCTGGCTATTCAGATCTGGTCACCAAAACACAGCCAAAAGCCATTTCAAGCAACTTACGTTTCAATTCTGAATGGTGAATGTCTTTCTGGAACATTATAAATATATATTATTTCGCAGTGGTGGTGTGAAACACCATCGTAATTAAATAATATTTACTTGCGCACGCCGGGATTTGAACCCGCGACCTTCGGATTCGAAGTCGAGAGCCTTACCCCTCGACCATGGAGGCCGCAAAATACATAATTATTATTTAAATATTAACTCTGTTTACGAAGAAAACTACTATTCCGAGATTACTAATCGTTTTTACACAAAGGCCAGTCCATAGAATAAATAAGATTATTCTATGAGGACATTCAAGTATTTATATATAGTTAAAGTACATGTAAATTAGAATTGAAATTAAGACACTTTTGTACTTTCTTCCACTTATTTATTTTCACCAGGACCGCAGGAATAATAAATAGCATAGTACCATCAATATTTGTCCATTAGCCCTAAGCCACAAGAAGGGAATATCCCAATATTACCAAAATAAAATACCAACCTTTTCAATTATATAAATTAATAAAATAGAAACATTCATGATATAGATACAATGTTGTGTAACCCTGCCTAAGTTTATATAAATACCGTAGCATAAGAATTTCAACTACCAGTCTGAAAATGTCCGTAGTGGGATGAAACCGGTCCTGGTGAAAATAAATAAGTGGAAGAAAGTACAAAAGTGTCTTAATTTCAATTCTAATACAATGGAATTCCACCACGAACTAACAGTCCAAAAACTAGACTCATTACATGTAAATTGATAAAATAATGATAAGAATTATGATATGGCCAAAATAAGTCTAAAAATAATAAATTAAAAGAGAAAATTACAATTTATTAAATAAGTATTTTATTCCCTTTCTAAACCACCAGACCGAGCTCAAGCGGCGAGGTTACTGTTAACTGTTATTACTAACCAAAGAGTCTGTTCATTGGTTTTTTCTTTTCATTTATGAGCAAAAAAACAGAGTTGTCATATGAAGGTTACCTAAAAATTATTTTATGAAATTACGATATCTGTAACTTATTAGGAATGTATTTAACAAAATATTAATGAAAAGGGGGATGTGTTAAAGGGGGGCGCTCAAAAATACACACTTTTTAGACTGCTAACGAAAGAAACCGGTCAGTCGCGTCTGGGTTTTACCCAGGCGGCGTGAGTTCAATTCCTCGACTGGCTTAATCCCCATCACAACACAAGCAACATCTTCCGCTTACTGTGGTGGTAGTAGGAGATTTTTAAATATTGTCAGATTATTTTTAACCCGGGTATGTTTGAATGTCTTTTAAAAGAATAGAAATATTTGTTCTCAGATTGTAAAAATTCTTCATGAAATACGTACTGTAATTTTATGTAAAACACTTGAAAATGCCTTCACTGGTTGTTAAACGGCAAATATATTCATACATTTTGGTTTGCATTTCATAAAATTTGAAAGAATACAGTTAGAGGATTTTCGTAATTAGAAACTTTAGACATTTTCGTAAATAGTTACATAGAATTTGCAGACTATTCGCTGTATTGCTTGCGTTAGCAGCTTCCACAGTGACGTTTAGCACCTTCTTCGGGTGATCGTCGTTAGCATGTGTGATGCACCTTAAACTATGTGATATTGACTCAAAAACTACTTTAAACAATGAAGTTTTTCCGGAATTGAATCTGTAAGGATCGCGAATCGTTATAAACGGGCAAAGAATTGTTGCAAGCGATAGTATCGCTACTTTTCGATAAAAATTATCTTATATTTGCATATAATAATATGAAAAATGTTTCACTTATGGTAGTTATCATTCACTGATTGACACGTCTATACGTGTCTTTCGCGGGGGGAAGTCTTTTCTAGCAATCACCGAAACAGCAGAACGTCTTAAACTTTATGGATGAATCATCTTTGAAAAGAACTGGAATCGCCCTGCTGGACATAAAAGTAAAATAAAAATATGTATTTTTTTTCTTACTATCTGTCTCCTCAATTCCTTTGGAATATTCCAAACACTCCTTCTTTATATCCGGCAGATCTATGTCTACGTCTGTATCCGGCATTTCATCTCCGTCTTGTCCTTCAGTCCCTGGCTCCATCTTGACGGTGACACGATCTGGGTTAAGGGGGTCCATGGCTCTGCTATGCGAACGTGCAAGTAATTCTTATTTACTGACTTCACCTGTAAATAAATTAAGCCAGCAAAAAATCTTTTAATTTAAATAACCTCTGAATATCCCAAAAAACTAATTCATAAATATGCTTTGTACGCTTATGGCGGGCTGTTTCAAAGAATTTTCAACGTTCCATCAAAACTTCAAACTAAGTATGCCAGTTCTGTTATTATAGCATTAAAAGCAAGTTGCTTCACAGTGATTGAATAACAACCGAATTTGAATAGAGCTGGCACAAATTTTGTATATAAATTTTAGTGAGTCCTTCAAGATTCTCGAAAGAACCCTCACTTACAGTCCTCCAAGAGGGTCCAAAGTAAATGAAGGGGCTGTAATAGTTTCAATGGTGTTAAACAATATAAACGTAGAACTGACGTTCAAGATTGGCATCGATTTTGACGTGTTTCAATAGTGACGAGATTTATATTGGAATTTATAGAAAGTTAAATTAATAGAAACATTTATTCGAATAATGACTACTGCATAACTTAAATTACAACACATAAACGTATTATAATGTATATAATATAATAATACACGTGACATACCGCACAGTAGATGGTGAAGCACGGGTCGTCGTCGACGCCTTTTTTGCCATAGACAAATGCAAACGGGAAAGATTAATTCATAAACATTAGAGAGTACCTGCTTATTCACGTTTTTTCGTATTGGTTCTCTCCTCGTTTTTTGCAATCAATTGCATGGAACCATTTTTCTGAAATTCTACTATCAAAAGAATTCAAATTTTCAGTTTTCCTAACAGTATTGACGTTAATAAGCGTGCTGCTAATTTTCTTAAATGCAAAGTGAAGTTTTATAATAAATTATGGATTTTTTCTCCCACTAGATTTACTGAAGAACATTAGAAGAGTATTTTATAATTAATGGCGTCAAGCGACACCTACTCGAATTTTGCTCAAACATACAAAATTCACCCGATTATAAATTTTACGATTTTTAAACACTACACTCATAAATCGTAAAAATATGGCACAAACAGTAAAATATTGGTGGCCTCATTGACTTTAAATCACAGAAAGCTGTTGTTCCATAGATTCTAAAGTACGATTTCTAGAAAATTCTTCTCCGAAGTTGAAACCAAACGAAGAGAAACGTCTGTCGCTCAAGGCGTCTTTCTGTTAAATACGCAATCGCTAGAGTAGATAAAAGAAAATTAATGTTTGTGTGTGGGTAGGCATATGTTATTTAATTCACTTTGCCCTTAGTCGCGATTCCAAGTTCATTGGAATGATCTGCCTGCCTCTGTGTTTCTTTCATCCTACAATATTGGTCTCTTTAAGACACAAGTTCACTCCATCATATCCTCTAAAATACCCTCCACACATCATCTCCAAAGGTGATGTAAGACCCGAGGGAAATTCTTTCCCTCCTGGCCTCCTGTGTGGAGTAACTGTAAAAAAAATTACTCTAAATTATGTCCCTACTCAAAAAGTTTTAGAGATGCTCCTTTAAAGTATTAGAATAAATAGCAACTGGAAATATAAACAGACGAAAAAATGGTTTTTATGATTAACGGTTTTAGAGATATTTAATTTTAGGTTTTAGAGATTATTTTTAGCTTTACTTTTATTTAGGCAGTCGGACACCCACAGATCCTTGATGAAAATAGTATGTCCACGTAATGGAAAAGCTTGTATAGTCGTAATATTTTCTTCCGAAACATAAACTTTATCTAATATTGTTTCTGGTGAAATACTCAGAGTTCAGCGGGAGCAATAGCTTCGGTCAGAGGTATAAAATGGATTCTTTCTCGCAGGAGGGGCAGCTGAGTGTTGACGCAAAACAAAAATATGGTAATGGATTGTCACATTTCGATAGGTAGGTACTGTATTTGGAAAAATCTTCAAAATTTGATCCCAAAACCAATATTTTTTATTAGTATCATAGCTTTTGATATGACGGTGTGTAGGGCAGTTGGTATCATTCTAGGAATAACGCAAAAAGGGAGGAACAGAAATGCGATCTTAGGTAGTTACAGGTAATTTATTTTGATAGTCGTGGGGTCAGTCTTAAAACTAGAGTTAATCTTAATTAGACACAATAAATTTTATACTCTTATATTTTATTATTTTATACTTTTATATTTTATGGCTCCATGTACCGAAACAAATAGTGCTATAGAAGTTCGATAAATCCTAATTCAATCTAACGTAAAAATACTTTCCATGAATATCAGAAGCATTAACAAAAACCTCAATGGGCTAATGATTCTACTCACAGAACTCTATTCAGATTCTGGCTTGCTTATTCTGAGCGAACGCTGGATCAAAGATATCTTTATTTACTTTCTTATCCTAATATGGATTTTTTTGGATCTAGAATTAGATGAAAATACAGAAATAAATAATATTAACATAAATTACCCGGTAATATGTAATGAATTCCTATTAAATTCCGAGCTTTCAATATACTCTATGAATATAAGAAGCATTAAAAAAAACTTCGATGATACTATAGCTGTTCTCGAATCAATTCGTCTCAGTTTTAGCATAATCATATTTAGTGAGGCTTGGCTGAAAGACTCCATTTTTATCCCAGGCATTACTGGATATTCATCGCACAACACAAACAAAAATTACTCACAAAATGATGGAGTTGTTGTTTAAACTCGGAATGATGTCCTAACGTCCGTTGAAGAAATAGTTATTCTACATGCTAATTGTCTTAAATTGCAACTTACTAATAACGTATGTGTAATAGCAGTTTACAGATCTCCTTCTCAGGCACACATTGATAGTTTTCTTGACCATCTAAATGATTTACTCTGTTCTGTATTAACACATAACCATGAAGTGATTTTATGTGGTGATATAAATATAAATATTTTAGATATGAACAATTCAAAATTTCGACAATATCTTTCAACGATTTACCATGGTTTAAAACCATATATTATCTCACCTACTAGAGTAACTTCAAGTACTGAAAGTTGCATTGATCATATTATGCTCAAATCAAAAGTGGATCCTCGGAGTGCTGTCTTCAGGACCAGTGTTACAGATCATTTTGCTACAATATTGAAATATCCTAAGTCCCTAGTAATAAATTCAAAAAAATCTGATGCAAAGCTCAAAGTTATTGTAGATAATGACCTACTAAATTCAATACTGAAAGAGGAAACCTGAAATACAGTTTTATCTACAAATGATGTTAATACAGCAACTGATAATTTCATAACATGTCTAAAAATGCATATTGAGAATTGCTCATCTACAAAGAAAATACATTGTAATAAAAAGTGTTTAAAACCATGGATAACTTCTGGCATTGTTAACTGCCTCATAAAACGTGAAAAATACATAAAAATTGCCATAAAGAACCAAACAACATTGAACAATTAGCATATTACAGAAGATATAGAAATTGGTGTACTAAAATTATAAGAACGACTAAACAATCATATTATAAGGAGAAGCTTGATGAGGTTAGAGGCAACACAAAACAGCAATGGAAAATAATAAAAGAAGCTTTGGATATGCAAAAAGAACCAGTTTCCATAAATAGACTAAATGTCAAAAATAAGATTGTATCTATAAATGATAATCCAACTCTCATTACTAACCATGTCAATGATTTTTTTAGTGATGTAGGTCAAAATTTTTCTAATCTTTTATGCAGTTCAAATAATACTAGTGAAGAATGTTTAATTGAAAATTGTAATTCAACACGTTCTTTACAAAACGCCTGTTTTGAGTTTAACCCAACTAATTGTAAGGAAGTTCAAAAGGTGATTAATGAGCTTAAATCAGGTTTTTCAAGCGGAAATGACAGTATAAGTGCAATGGTCTACAAGCAAAATTGTTCTGAATTAGCCATACCTATTTCACACATTACAAATGTTAGCTTTGAGAAAGGCTTTTTTCCTAATCACTGCAAAAATGCCAAAGTTGTACCTGTATTTAAAGGAGGGGATAACCTAAATGTTAATAACTATCGAACTATCTCCCTACTTAACACTTTATCAAAAATAATAGAGAAATTAGCTAAAATTAGATTGATGACTTACATAAAACACATGAAATTCTCTCAATTAATCAATTTGGCTTCAGAGAGTATGGAAACAAGTGATGCAGCATTAAAAGTGATCACCACAGTCGTAGAAGCTCTAGATGCTGGCAACAAAGCAATGGCTGTCTTTCTAGACTTGTCTAAGGCCTTTGATACCGTATCCCAAAGTTTACTGCTTAAAAAACTTAATGCAATGGGTGTTGCTAATAAAGCACTAGATTGGTTCAGAACTTATCTTGGGAATAGAATACAGAGAGTAATGATTAATGATCATATTAGTTCAAATAAATCAATTGTATATGGTGTTCCTCAGGGTAGTGTTCTAGGTCCAATTTTGTTTTTATTATATATTAATGACCTTTGCAAATTATCATTCTTCGGTTCTTCAGTTGCATTTGCAGATGATACTGTTTTGATGTTTACTGGTGATACTTGGGATGAAACTTATGCTAAGTGCGAGTCAGGATTAAAGATTGTTAAAAAGTGGCTTGATCAAAACCTTTTAACTTCACACACAAAAAACTAAATATATTACTTTTAGCATTTCTTCCGTAACTCAACCCTCTGTAGACCATTCCTTAACAATGCATTGTTGGGTACGCGAGTGCAATTGTCAATCATTGGAAAGAGTAGACAATATAAAATATCTTGGCTTAACTATTGATAAATATTTAAAATGGAATGATCATATTACTGTATTAACAAACAAAATAAGAAAACTAGCCTATATCTTCAAGACCCTAAGAAATATATTGGACAAAGTTACACTAAAAACTGTATATTATGCTCTTGTTCAATCTCTTCTTTCATATAATGTTGTATGTTGGGGTTCATGTTACAAGACTACACTAGAGTCCTAAATGTTGTTCAAAAATTAATTTTAAAAATAATGTACAAGAAATGTTTTTTATATCCATCACACCGATTATACAGTGAAAGTAAAATTATGACAGTAAGGCAATTGTACATAATACAATCTCTGTGTAAATTTTTTAACAATATTTATACTGCTATAAGGTCACAACAAGTGCACAATACTAGAATGGGTTCTTCTCTAGTGTATCAGCCGGCAAATAACAGAATATCATTTGGAGAGTTTTTCTTGTAAAGCTCCTTTGTTATATAATAGGCTCAGTGACAACATTAAAACTGTAGACTAGATAAATTTATTTAAAAAAGTGATCAAAAAATCTATGTTAGCTGAGAGTGGTGATTTCGCTTTATCCATGTTATCCCTTATGTTATAATCAATGTTGAAACATTATATACGCTCGATATTATCATTATTATCTACTTATTATTACTTACTTACTACTATTTACTTCATATTACTTTCTGATTACTACTTATTACTTTTACTTATATTTTTTTACCTACATTTTATTATTTACTTAATACTATTGACATAATTTTATGTTTTATCTACTTATTATTATTTACGTATTTTTATTTTTATTTAAATATTATTTACCTATTTTTATCATTATTATATACCTATTAATATTTAATGTGTATTATTATACGCTTATTAATATTTACTTATTAATATTATTTACCTATTATTATTATTTAACAATGATAATCTAAATTTTAATTTTTATTGTATATCTACTACTAATATTTACTTATTAATATTTACTACTCTTTATTCATGTATTATTATTTATTTATTAGTATATACTGATCATTATTAAATTGTATAGCCGCTCATCTCAACACAGGCCTGTCCTAGGGAGAAGAGTGTCTAATGTTTTTATTGTCATATTTAAATTTGATGAAATTAAATAAAAAAAAAATAAAAAAATTAAACATTTGTATGTGTGTTACCAATCGGTTTTGAATGCCGATTTAGATACAACTTGTTATTGGAGACAATTTAAGTGTTCTTCACTGAATATACCCTTGTTTCTTTACTTGTTTATTATATTTGATCTCCTTCTCGTTGGCTCGGCTTGTAGATTCAGTAAAAAGTCAGATACGTTGTTTGGGTATTTTATTAGATGTAAGATATAAAGATGGGCTGAGGTACCAACTGGAGCCTAGCTATGATGTACTATGTACATGTACATGGAATACTCATTTTAATAGTACCTACTATAAGAAAAAGGTACAGGGCGACATTGTCTACTCAAAGGATTTAAGTAAACAACAGCTGGGAATCCGAGAAGTATGTAGACGGCTTAGGGTCAGGTGGGTGGGTGCATTTTTTTTTTTTTTACAGTAACTCCACACAGGAGACCAAGGAGGAAATAATTTCCCTCAAGGCCTATAACACATTAATGATATTAACAATACTGAAGATGAAAATCTGCATCAAACATGCAACAAGTGAAATGTTGTAGGTAAATTGTAAAAAGTCATGGGGGACAGTTTTATGACATTGTGACTGGGTTAAAAGATAGTCTCAAAATTGTCCGTATGTGATATTGAAAATGTCAACGATCAATGTGACATCGCTCTGCTGATTGGCGTGTTCTGGCCAACAGAAGTTTTCGCTTTCGGATCATAAAATAATGCTGGAATCTCCCACGAGCATACTTACGTGGAACGTACAAGTTTATCCCTTTCAACAATGTCGCGATATATATTATTCAAATATCTTATATTTAAGTGAATAAAAGCAAGATTATCAGACGCACTTGTATTTTTTTCAAACAATTTTACATAATCATTTACTGTACGACTTTCTTCTTAGTTATCATTATCTGTATATGAAAAATTATTCTGCGCCATTTTTAACATACATAAATTTCGTGTATAACAAACTTGATTGACGAAGCGATAAAATCCTCTATCACGAATTCAGAGACGGCGGGTTCAGATTCCGACGCGATCAAACACGTTTTTATTAGTAGAAGGAAGCTATTTGTTTTTCCCGTGAATATATTCGAATGCATTGTAAATTTGCGGCACGTTCAGGAGTGGCACACTGTCAACCAGTTGAAAACCTAAATTTTGCATGAAAAAACTTAAGCTGTGTTAAGTCACTAGATCTGAGTAGCAAGGTCGTCCCTAACCTTCCTCCTGCCGATATACATCCCATTCCCACTCCTTTAAAAGATACATTAATCAATTTTGTGGATGCCATAGATCCAATAGCTCCGTACATGCTTAAATTTGTACATCATTAGTTCCTCCTTTGGCCGCGTGCAAAGTTATATGTGTGAGGCTGTACTGCCATAATCGTCCGGATCACAAAACGGAATTATGGATTTTTTTATTAATTTAGGAAATTTTACAAAAAAATGCAAAACATCGGGCAAACTACTTTTCAGTAGTTTGTATAACGGGAACATATTATTCAAAAACCTTATACTAAATTTACAGTTAGGGTTAAGCTACAAAATACAGATAAATCCATATAAAATAAAATAAACTTATGTAAACAAACTTAAAGCATAAATATTTTGTAAGAATCGTACTCAAAAATATTCCTACAATGACAAGAGTAAATCGTACTTAAAGAAATATTTCCTTATTACGTAATAAAAAATAATTTCTCTCATCTAGACAAGCTATCAATACATTTTAACCGCCGTCATTTCGGTTATTATTCAAAAAGGAGGTAAAAAACATGTTTTTTTTCTAGTTAGATTTAGCAATAACAATACGTGTGACTAGTGACGTAACTTGTATGGGAGAGACGAAAACACCCGAAAACATCTGTTAGCTTCGGCTGACCTCGAAATACTAAATGATATGACGCAGCAACAAACTCGACGTATACGAATGTTTTGTGGATTTCGGGTATAGCGTTTTTTGTACCTGAACTCACGGGATATGGCTCGGAGGTTTCCGGGCGATCCTAATAATAACAATAATGTTTATAATATTTCAGCAAAACAAAGCGGTCAGTGCAATATTCTGTCTGCCATAAAAGAAGCATACATTTAAAAAATAATAAAACTTACAAGACACAAAAATTACAAAAAGAATATTAAAAAAAAAAAAAAAACTACATATATAGCGGCCGGAACACGTACGTTCGTACGGGTAGGGCGGTTAATCTTGACCAGTCAATGGCCGGGTTGACATCGCTTCTGTGTCTCACCCGTGGTGAGTTTAATGACTCGGCTAGCTGAGTCCTCCATCATTTTATATTTGGGAAAATTAAAAGCAAATCCGCAATTAAAATTCATATAATAATAAAAAGAATATATCATGCCACTGCTGATGACAAATGCCATAAATAAAGTGTGACAATATACAGTTAGCTTAACTATGCCAGTCGGAGGAGAGAGTAAAGGGGAACATAGGAGTCCTTAATACGCACGTATTTGTAATGTTTGTCCTTAGTTATACGGCGTATTGAAGAAGGAGGATCATTATTTTCTCTTGTCAGATGTTCACATACGATACCGGTGATATTGTTTGAAGTCCCACACGAGCACAGTTGTGTTTATTGGATAGGTGAGTTTTATTAAATGTCTGGACCTTGTGTTCTGTAATTGTAGTACCATTTTTTAAACCTTAATGCGTTTGTATTTTTTTCACAAATTTTCATCGACAGGTTTTCCAACAGTTGAATACACTTTTTTTAGAATAGGAAGAAGTGTTTCATTGGTTTTCTCGGGCAATCCCTACAGTTAAATATTGCACTGATAGTCGCGATCTTCTAATTGCTCAAACATAGCCTTAAGTTAAATATTCACCTCTTTATCAAACGTTTTTATTAGAACCAAGAAGTTCTTCGATTTAATTTCGTCATCATCAATCTTTAAAGATAAAAATTCATTGCTTTTCTGTAAATCAAAAACGGATAGAGTGGACTTCTTCATTTCAACATCTGTACTGCAGTCCGAACGTGGAAAGGAATTTTCTTCACCGTGAGTCAACATGTGTCTCATCAGGTGTCCCTTTTGATAACACATAAAAAGTTTTCTTTTGCTGTGAGTCAGCGAGTGAATTTTTAGTCATCTTTTACTATAACATGAATAATTAGTCGGAAAAGATTTTTCACCACTGTGGGTTAGCATGTGACCTTTGAGAATATAATAATAGAAAATGTATCGTAACAGTAGGAAGATGAAAAAGGTTTTTGTCCACTGTGGATGAGTATGTGAGGTTTTACACTCCATTTAATAGAATATGCATAGTAATAGTAGTAACATGAAAATGGTTGACATCAACTATGAGTCAACATGTGACGTTTTAGATTATCTTAAACGGAACATGTATAGTTACACTCGGAACATGGAAAAGGGTTATCTCCACTGCGAGTCCGCATGTGACGTTTTAGATGTTCATTTTGAGAACATTTATACCGGCAGCAGAAACATGATAAAAGTATTATCTCCACTGTGAGTCATAATGTCTTTTTACACTTTTTTTTCTAGAACATGAACCGTGCAGTCGAAACATGAATAAGGTTTATCTCCACTGTGAGTCAGCATATGATGTTTTAGATTTCTCTTTATAGAACATTTATAATTGCATTCGGAACACGAAAAGGGTTTTTCTCCACCGTGAGTCAGCATGTGAATTTTTAGACTTCCTTTAATAGAACATGTATAGTTGCAGTCGGAACAAGAAAAAGGTTTTTCTCCACCGTGCTTCAACATATGATGTTTTAGATTTCAATTGATAGAACATTTATAATTGCATTCGGAACACGAAAAGGGTTTTTCTCCACTGTGAGTCAGCATGTGAATTTTTAGACTTCCTTTAATAGAACATGTATAGTTGCAGTCGGAACAAGAAAAAGGTTTTTCTCCACCGTGCGTCAACATATGATGTTTTGGATATCTCTTGATAGAACATTTATAATTACATTCGGAACACGAAAAGGGTTTTTCTCCACCGTGAGTCAGCATGTGAATTTTTAGACTTCCTTTAATAGAACATGTATAGTTGCACTCGGAACATGAAAAGGGTTTTTCTCCACCGTGCTTCAACATATGATGTTTTAGATTTCTCTTGATAGAACATTTATAATTGCATTCGGAACACGAAAAGGGTTTTTCTCCACTGTGAGTCAGCATGTGAATTTTTAGACTTCCTTTAATAGAACATGTATAGTTGCAGTCGGAACAAGAAAAAGGTTTTTCTCCACCGTGCGTCAACATATGATGTTTTGGATATCTCTTGATAGAACATTTATAATTGCATTCGGAACACGAAAAGGGTTTTTCTCCACTGTGTGTCAGCATGTGAATTTTTAGACTTCCTTTAATAGAACATGTATAGTTACACTCGGAACATGAAAAGGGTTTTTCTCCACTGTGCGTGAGCATATGATTTTTTAGATTTCTCTTAAGAGAACATTTATAATTGCATACGGAACACGAAAAGGGTTTTTCTCCACTGTGAGTCAGCATGTGAATTTTTAGACTTCCTTTAATAGAACATGTATAGTTGCACTCGGAACATGAAAAGGGTTTTTCTCCACCGTGCGAGAACATATGATTTTTTAGAGTTCTCTTAATAGAACATTTATAATTGCACTCGGAACACGAAAATGGTTTTTCTCCACTGTGAGTCAGCATGTGAATTTTTAGACTTCCTTTAATAGAACATGTATAGTTGCAGTCGGAACATGAAAATGATTTTTCTCCACTGTGAGTCAGCATGTGAATTTTTAGACTTCCTTTAATAGAACATGTATAGTTGCAGTCGGAACATGAAAAAGGTTTTTCTCCACCGTGCGTGAACATATGATGTTTTAGATTTCTCTTAATAGAACAATTATCACTGCAGTCGGTACACGAAAAGGGTTTTTCTCTACTGTGAGTCAGCATGTGTCTTTTTAGTGATCCTTTAATGGAACACGTGTAATTACAGTCGGAACATGAAAAAGGTTTAACTACACTGTGAGTGAGCATATGATATTTTAGATTTCTCTTAATAGAACATGTGTAGTAGCAGTAGGAACATGAAAAGGAGTTTTCTCCACTGTGAGTCAGCATGTGACGTTTGAGATATTCATTTTGAGAACATGTATAAGGACAGTACAAACATGAAAAAGGTTTTTCTCCACTGTGAGCCATCATGTGTCTTTTTAGATTTTTTTTTAATAAACACGAATACGTGCAGTTGGGACATGAATAAGGTTTTTCTACACTATGAGTGAGCATATGATGTTTTAGATTTCTCTTAATAGAACATGTATAACTGCAGTCGGAACATGAAAAGGAGTTATCTCCACTGTGAGTAAGGATATGATTTTTTAGATTTCCCTTAATAGAACATTTATAATTGCAGTCGGAACATGAAAAGGGTTTTTCTCCACTGTGAGTTACCATATAATTGTTTAGATGTCCCTTTTGAGAAGATGGAAAGTAGCGGTCAGATGTCGAAAAAGGGTTTCTTCCAGCATGGGTACGCGAATGCGGTTCTAATGTCGTCTGCAAGTCTGAAAAATATTACGGAAAGAGTATTATAAGTATAAGTTCACTTAATTAATAGAAACACCAAGATTAGATGGGGTGCTAGCACAGTAATTCATAAAAAGAAAACGTGAACTTTAGGAGAGCACGAATTGTTAACATTAACAAAAAATCGTTTTTACCCGCTGTCTGTGTAATTCTTTCAGAATGCTCTAAACATTCCTTTTTAACATCAAGGATGTCTATGTCAATTTCCGTATGAGGTATTGCTCCTCCAACTTTTTCTCGGGGTCTCGTTTCTGCCTTGATAAGGACAGTCTCCACACTACCTGGGAAAATAAAACAATAATACCTACATTATATGCCGAGACGAACTAATTACATAAAAATTTATCGTAGTGCACACAACATAATTATCGTCCTTTTCCCAGAGAGTACCAGGAAGATTCAAGGTATTCCAAGGTTATTGTTTAATTTAATGCGTGTAAAATATTAGGAACATTCTTCTTCTTCAGTCACTTCTTCGTTCCTGAGGATCGTGACCCCGACTCCAATCTCCCTCGTGTACAATTCTCCTCCACTCCTCGCGATCCCGCGGTGCGTGGAGGGGTAAGGATACCGACGTTCCGGATATTTGGACAAATTTGGCAAAATTTGGTCACTCCAACGCAACCACCGGTGACCTTCCTCTACATCTTCCACTATTCCAGTGACTATGAGTTTCTCCAGGTTGGAGTTCTCGGTTTGGCGAGCGACATATCCAAAGAATCTGACGATACGCTGTATGTAGAGAGTTGATAGCCTATTGTGGATGCCAAGCACTTCCAGAATTGACGTATTAGTGCGCCTCGGGTGAATTTTATTAATAAAAAAGAAGTGAAAAGTCAATTTTCAGGAGTTATTTTTTCGGCTGATTTTAGATGCTTTAACACATTTGGCGTATTTTTTGTTTCTTAGATTCACCGGATTAACAATAAATTCCTGCAATAATGATAATTTGATATAGGAAAAGAAACAAAATATCGAAAAATAATCATGTTCACAGAACTTTTGTATTTAATTTTTCAACCATTAAATCCGCTAAAAAAATGTCATAATTACAAATAACCTTTATCCTTCATCATTTCGACTGAGGTAAATATAAAATAAACTTATGGACGACAAGATGGGACACCGTAAGCAGGCATTTATTATGGCTGCTAAACTGTGACCCTGCTGCAATTGCTACATCATCAAACATACTTATTCCACAAACTTACTTATCGCATCATCAAATCTACTTATTCGACATTAGCCGGACGCACCAAATGATGGTGTCAGGGATCCAATCAGAAGAGTGTGCGAGTTATTCAATGAAAATCAAACTTTGATGGATTCAGACACATTCTTTGATACATACGAGAAAATTGAAAGCTGTTTTCTTATTAAAAAAAAAAAAAAAAAAACAATCAAACCTTAACGAACAGCACAAACAAAAACAATAATGACTGTGTATTTTATTTATTTATTTCTTTGTGTAAAACTATTTTTAATTAAATCATTTATTTTTTCCGTATACTTTCTTGTAAAAAAGATTTGTATTTTATTTACGTCCTGTAACTTTATTTAGAGATTGTGTACTATTTCAAATTCTTTCTATGTAACACAATCTTAAATTCCTTAATTTGTCTAAGAATTATTTTGAAGGTTTTTGTATCTGTATCATATTAATCAGTGTGAAATATTGTAAATTGTTTTAATATTTATATATTTTCTCCTTAAATAAAAAAAAATTAATAATAAACCGAGCGCCGGTTAAAGAACGAGAACTACAAGGCTTACCCCACGTAGCCCACATACCTAGTCTCATACATCAAAATCCCTCCTGTCTCCGTCTATCGAACATCTTATTCTTACGTTTATACTAAATACCTACTGAATAAAACTCTGTTGTTTAAACGCTCCTTTATTGGGAATGTAAACCAACCGATTTCAGATCAGCCAGATCCTTCTTCGGGGTAATAAATTAACAAACCAAATCAAAACAGAATCGTACTAAATATTAAAATCGGTTGTTTCCAAGTGGCAGCAATATTGTCATCATAAGCATATTAATACTTACATCGTTTTAACCATTATTTAAAACATAAATATCAACATGTTTCCCATGTTTGGATACAGAGGAGATTTTTATAACTATTCAAATTATGGGATTTATTAAAGAAATACTCAACTATTATGGACTGGAATAACAATACAACAACTCACTGACTAGTTCATATTATTTTAGCTCCGCCTAAAAGTTTATTTAAAGTGATTAAATAAAAAAATCGGGAAGCTACCTATAGTGTGTCCTGTTTGGGTATAAGTCCTAACACATTTGAAATTCACAACAAAGTGATCTTACATAGTTTACTAGTAAAAGTTTAAAAGTAAATATAAATTTGAAAGTTTTAACGTGTATCAACGTCGGTAGTAAATAAATACTATGCAGAATGCATTGCCGTGTATGACCTGAAGTGATTCTCTCTGACGACTCGATATTTGTATGCTCAGCATGCAAAGGCACCTACTATCTAGCCTGTGGAGGGATAACGGAGAATACCTACCGTAGACTTTCTCAAGAACGTCGAACACAACAGAAGTGCAAGCAATGTAAAAGGGACACGAAATCGACCGCTATTGGCACTACTATATCGACGGAGACATCCAGCGATAATACACCTTTGGAGCCGTTAAAAAAAAAATATGGCCAACAAAACACCATCGTCTTCGTCCGCCGCTCAGACGCCGACTAATCTAGAAGACCTTCAGGATTTAGTCATCAACAAAACTAACAACTTGGAAAAAAAACAAGATGACATCATGAACAAAATAATAAAATACTTGAAAGTATTCAATTCATGAGTGCGCAGTACGAGGACTTGCTGACCAGAATCCGCGAGGTTGAGCTCCGCAATGATGAGCTATCAACAAAGAACTCAGCTTTGGAAGCCAGAATTGTGGTGCTCGAAAATGGCGCAGAATTCCAAGAACGAACCCTCAAGGCCAATAATTTGGAGATTAGAGGTATCCCAGAAACCGAAGGCGAAATTTTGAAAGACATTGTTTTTAACATTTGTCAAACAACCGGTTCTCCCATTCGACTAAATGACCTCGATGCTGTTTATCGATCAGCAAAAAAAAAATAACCAGAAGAAACCGAAATCAATTATCATGAAATCAAAGTCTAATCTCGCAAGAAATCAACTTTTGTCTGATGTGAAAACATTCAACAAAAATAATCCCTTAGCGATCTATGTTTCAGAACAACTGACATTTCGTACTAACCTCCTATATTTCAAAACCCGGCAAGCGGCTAAAGACAAAAAATACAGATTTACCTGGATTAAAGCGGGACAAATATATGTTCGGAAGGATGAAGGAACAAAGGCAATTACGATATCGAATGAATCCAATTTGGCATCGCTATAAGTTTGTATTATTCGAACTAAATACACTCTCGAGGTATGTCTTGTCTCGCTCATCTGCATGTGTTATTATAATATGCTACCGTTTCCGCAATTCCAACTGCAATACTTATTATTTTTGCAATCACTTATGTGGGACTACTATGATTATATTTGTTTTTGTATACACTGCTGTATCCTGTGTTATACTCGTACTTGCTTTGGAAGTGAATCCACAAATTCTGCAACATTTATTGAGTCAACGTTCAATTGAATATTGTTATGATACAATTACCATGTGATATTTACAATGATACCGATATAACTTGTACCATGAATGTGATAGACGATCTTAAAAGCTTAAATAATTATTGTTGGAATTCTTATAATTTAAAAATAATTCATCAAAATATCAGAAGTATTTCATCAAACATTGATGATTTCTTGATATTTCTTGATCAATTTACTTATACTTTCGATGTCATAATATTATCGGAATTTTGGATCCATAAAGATTTTACCTCTAAAATTATAAACACCTACACAGAATATCACACAACTATAAATATTAATAAATCTAGTGGGATTGTCGTTTACATAAGGGACGGAATTCAAGCGCAAGTCGACGAAATTGTATTATCGCAAGCAAACTGTCTAAAAATTGTACTTAATAATTATTTATGTGTTTTTGCAATTTATAGATCAACATCTTTTCAAAACATCGACACTTTTTTAAATTCGCTTCAATCAACCATCAATAGTTCTAAAAAAATTACACGTCAAATCATTATAGGCGATCTCAATATTAATACTATTCCTTAATATCACCAACAAGCAAACGATTATTTATGTCTTCTTGCTGAAAACGGTTTTGTTCAGACAATCAACACTGCCACTCGTGAACAGGGCGCGACTAAATCCTGTTTAGACCATATAAATGTAAAAAATATTAACTTCATTGACTCATTTGTTATCCACACATCGATTTCGGATCACTATACTACAGCCCTCTGCCTCAAAGTTAAACCTCCCCCAACTGCTAAAATTAAATACGTCCCTCGAACAAACTACACTAATTTACTTGAGGACTTGCGTTCAGAAAACTGGCAAAACGTATTTGACCAAATTGACACGAACATTGCGATGAAGGAATTCACTAGTAAACTACATACATATATATCTAAAAATACTAGCAAGAAACGCATATCAAACAGCCAGTTTAAACTCACCCCTGGATCTCTCCTGGCCTTGTTAAATCTATCCACAGAAGAAACCAACTTCATGAAAAGGCGAAAAGGTATCCAGATAATATTTTAGCACTAGCTCATTACAAAAAATACAGGAATTTATGTAAAAAATTAATTAAATTTACAAAGGAAAATTACTATAAAAAGTTCATTTACGAAAATATATACTCTCCAAAACGATTGTGGGAAGCATTTCGTGATATTAGTAAAACAAAAAACAGTAAGTCTTCCGAAATTAAAACATTGAACATCAATAACATAGACTCTTCCAATCCCAAAAATATGGCGAATTTTGCTAATGAGTATTACACGTCAGTGGGAGCCACGCTTGCAAAAAAATTATTTTAAAATGTAATAAAACTGAAACCGAACTAGCCAACTTAATCACCTCTAATCTCGAGCATAAGATAGAAAATATCCAATCAACATCAAACGAAGTTTTAAAACTAATCGACGACCTAAAGACATCGAATGCTTGTGGACCAGATAAAGTCTCAACAAATCTGCTTAAAGTAATAAAATCATCCATAGCACCTCCGATAGCGTTCATTTCTAATCTAAGCTTCCAATCGGGCATATTCCCTGATAATTTAAAACACTCAATTATTACATTGATTCACAAAAACGGAGATAAGTCGCAGATTCAAAATTACCGGCCAATATCTCTGCTAAACTCGGTCTCAAAAATCATTGAAAAAATTGTTAAGAACCGTCTCACCCTTTACCTTGAACATAATAACATACTATCTAAGAGACAATATGGCTTCCGAACAGGATTAGGTACCGAAAATGCTATTGCTAAACTGACGAAAATCATCTCCAATAATATCGACGGAGGAATTAAATGCATCGCGATCTTCCTGGATTTAGCTAAAGCTTTTGACACCATCTCGCATAAAATTCTTTTGGAAAAACTACAGCTAATAATCGGTATACACGGACAACTATTTGAATGGCTGGGTAGCTACTTAGAAAACAGAAGCCAAAGAGTTAATATCAATGATACTTTAAGCGAACCAGCCAATATTGGATTTGGTGTACCCCAAGGAAGTACTCTAGGGCCTATTTTGTTCAATATATACATCAATGACCTATGTAACAGTAACCTTGCCGATCACATCATCACCTTTGCTGATGATATAGTATTGATTTATGAAGGCAAAACCTGGAACGAAGTTCATAGTAAAGCAGAAATTGGTATAAACAAGGTTATGCAATGGTTAGACAATAACCTCCTTACTCTCAATACGGATAAAACTAAGTTCATACGTTTCAGTGCAACGCAAGCGGGACAACCCAAAAATGTGCTAAATATTACTGCTCACCTTTGCAATGAAATAAATACTTGTACTTGCAATAACTTAGAATGCGTGGATAGTGTAAAATATTTAGGAATCATTATTGATAAATTCCTAAGATGGGAAGAACACGTCATCTCAATTGCCACAAAAGTCAGAAAACTCACTCACCTTTTCATAACTATTAGAAACATTCTAAACGTAAAAGATCTAAAATCAATATATTATGCCATGTGTAATTCTTTACTTGAATATGCATCCTTAGGATGGGGCAGTTGTGCCAAAACAATTTTGGACCCCCTGGCAAAAGCGCAAAAATCCCTAATAAGAGTCATCCTTAAAAAACCCTTCAGGTACCCCAGTGATGAATTATTCAAAGAAATGCAAGTTCTTGATGTCAGACAACTGTATATCAGGAAAATTGTATTACACACACATAAACAACGTCACCACTACCCGTCTATCGATCATTATCACGACACCAGACACTTAAGAAGTAATCCAATAGTTTCAACAAAAACCATGACATCCCTTGCTCAAAGACAATTCTCATACTTAGGACCAAAATTGTTCAACATAATACCCGATACATGGAAAATGAAAATTACAAACGTCCTGCGTAAACTGATCAATTTATGGCATCTCGATTTAGGGAGGGTCAAAAGCGAACATATGCTCATTAATATGTATGTACAATTTTAATAAAACCTTCTTATGTAATACATCACTACTACTAAATCAAAAAAAAATGCACATCATACTTTAATCTTGTATACTTTAAACTTTTATACTTTATACTTTAAACTTTTGCATCTCATATGTAATTCGTTATTACTACCCACTAAATTTATTGTAAAAAAAAAAGCATATCATACTCAATAATTTATTTTTCAAACTTTTATACTTTATATTTTAAACTTGTAAATCTCAATTGTAATTCTTTATTACTCTACACTAATTTAAAAATGCATATCATTCTTTAGAATCTTATACTTTAAACTTTACTCTCACTATACACTTTTACATCTCAAATGTAATTTATTATTTCTCTACAGTAAACTAAAAAATGCATATCATACCTTTAACTTATATTCTTTAAACTTGTATACTTTATATTTTAAACTTTTACATCTCATTTGTAATTCATTATTATTCTACACTAATTGAAAAAAAAATTGCAACATACTTAAAAAAAAAATTAAAAAAAACTCTTTTTTTTTTCTTTTTTTTTATTGAATTTACTTTATGGATTGTTTTATATTCTTTTATGTGTATGTATATTAATATGAACTAATCTTATCAATTTGACTGTCCTAAAACAGGATTTGCTCCTAGTTGGACAGTCAAAGCCTTCTGAAATATTTCTGTCAAATAATGTATGTTTCAAATAAATATTATTATTATTATTATTATTATTATTAATGTTGCAATCTAACAAAGATCAATGCTCATGTTATGTTTTCCTCTAGATTTAATAGTTTTTGTTCCTTTATTGCTTTAAAATATTCCCCTAGTAATATATATATATATATATTTATATTCCTTACCTGTTAACTATGCCTATATGTAATATTTACATAACAAAAAAACTTGACCTGATTTATAATTCGTGCACAAAGCCTTGTACAATATAAGGTCACGTTTTTTTTTTTAATTTTGTAAATAAATTCCATTGATAAAATAAATAAATAACTTGATTCAAAGTTGAAAAAAAGTAAAGCAATATAGTCCTGCCACTGCGAGATTTGCACATCATTTTTTTTTTCGTTTACCCTCAAGTATTCGCAATTACCCCACTCTCTCCTACAAAGGGCGCCAGTTGAATTTGACGGTTGTTACACCCGTATACATAATTAATTGACTGATCACATATACCTACCTACAATACGAATAAACTCTAAATGGAAATACTTTAAAATGGTTTGAGAGTTACATAACCAGAAAAAACTACAAGTAGTTGTAGGGGGTATTTCTCAAATCTTTTTACGGCAACATCGGGAATTCCACAGTGTTCTTATCTTGAACCCTTGCTGTTTTTAATATTTATTAACGATATAGTTCTAAGAATAAAATGTTCAAAATATTTCCTATTTGCCGATGACCTCAAGCTGTAAAAAAACACATCAATAGAAGATTGCATCTATTTTCAAAAATACTTTTCTTCACTTCATAAATGGTGTGCACTTAATGATTTATATATTAATGAGAATAAATGGACTGCAGTTTCCTTCATAAAGAAAAGAAATAAATAAATTTTCAAATACCTGTCACATCAATAACGTCGCTTTATTGAACACAACTTCAAACAAAGACGTGGGCGTGACATTTGACTCGTCACTCAATTTCAATGAAACTGTTTCAAAAAGTGGATCACTATCAACTCTCGAATCACAAATTAAAAATAAAAGTACAGAATTAACACTAACATTATACAAATCGGTTGTGCGAAGTATTTTGGAACATGCACCCACTATTTGGTCTCCTAATTATGAGATTCATAATTAAAGAATCGAATCCATATAAAGAAAATTAACTCGTGTGATTGCATATCATGAAGGTTTATCTGATAAATTCGAAACGTATAACGATCGAATTTCGCGCTATAAACTACAATCTCTATCAGTCAGATCTAAATTTTCTGATGTATTCCTTTTACACAAAATTATACAAGCATCAATTGATACACCAAACATCTTATCACAAATTAACATTAACACACCAACAAGAAAATCAACAAGAAATATAGAAGACTTTTTCTGTATTAAAGCCTATCACACAAATAAGGGATATTTTGCCGAGGACATTAAAAAATTCTAACACTTTACACTGCTCTAACAATGAAATAGGCAATTTTAATGACACGATTAATATATATTTTGGCAATAAGGAATTACTTTATGTACCTACCCATAATATGTTTTCGATCTTTCACTTGTTTTTAATTTGGTTTAGTATAATTTTTTCGAGATTATGATTGTTGTATGTAATTATTAATTATTATAGTTTTGTAAACATGCATGTTTGAAAGTTTTGGGCATATTGCCTATTTTAAATACTATAATGAAATAAACTAAATAGTTTTCCTGAGACTTACAGGCTCACTGTAATTATATGCTATAAAAACGTTTTATTCTCAATCAGTTAATGATAAATGCGAGTACAGATTTTGTCCTCGAAATCATATAATCAAAGGCATTTAATTATAACGTGGAGAATGAAAGCCGTGCACCACAAACGTATTTATATCAGTATTTGGCATTGTTAGAATTAGTAATGATTGGGAAAACTGCGAACCATAACCGTATTATTTATTTAGAGTTTTTTTATTGGAATCTCTTGCGAAAATGGTTACTTAGATACGTATTTTCTTTATCAGTAGGAACTTTGTAAAGAAAACCAATGCCACGATTGATCGATTAGCATTGATGAATTAACTATAAGTTAGTGTATTGTTGATACGGTGTACTTTTGATGTACAAAAAATACTCTACTTCTTTTGTAAAGGCCAACGACGTTTCTTTACTGTTCCTTCCACCTAATAAAAATTAAAGTTTTTACCTCCTTTGAGAGTTGGAATTTATCTGTACTTTGTAATTCCTTAGAATTCTAACATTTCAAACCAACTCTTTTCCATCTAGCTTTGTCTGTAATTGCCATTCTCCTATTCAACATTTAATTTCACCCCTCCGTGGTGATCTTCCCAACTTCACGTGACGTTTTCAAAATATCTAAAAATTCTGTCATTCACTTTAACATTATAAAAAAAACCACTCTCACCCTTGTACCTTTATCCCACTCCTATGTTCCCCTCCACTCTCCCCTCCCTGACTCAAATAGTTTAAGCTAACTGATGTAAAACTGTATATTGTCACACTTTACTCATAGTATTTATCATCAGCAGTGGAAAATTTACAATTGTCATGATTTATTGTTTTTATAGTTATACATATGTAAATTATGGATTTGCTGTTAATTTTCCCAAAAATTAATAAAATAAAAATTAAATAAAAGAATACAATTTGTTAGGAAGTTTTATTTTTGATTTATTAAATTCGCTACCGGTTTTGACACAACCGTGCCATTCACTAGCGTTCTCATTCAATAGCTCCCTGTAAATCACCTTTGCTAACCATGTTTCCTATTAACTTTGACTCCTCCCACCGCCCACCCCTCTCCAAATTACCACTCCCTCTACCCTCACCTAATGGTGACTAATTTTGTTTCTGTACTTGTTTAATTTAAGTTAGTTTTAAGAACGCTAGTGAATGGCACGGTTGTGTCGAAACCGGTAGTGAATTTAATAAATCAAAAATAGCAAAAGTACATAGGAAATAAAACTTCCAAACAAAATGTCTAGAAATTGCTATATAGTGAATGCCGAAAAAATACAAGGAATATAATTTGACCTTCGGTTTCCCTTTCTTCTTCATAAAGTTTAAAAAAAGCTTTAAAAATGGTATTTTTCATCAGGTTTTTACAAAACTACAAGGCTATCTAGTATATAATTTTGTGCCAAGTCTTTTTGGAGTATTCTTAATATTTTGAATCGGTTTCATGAAACAAACGAATAAAGAGAAAAAAAGTGAAAAGAAGACGTTTAAAAGTAAATAATGCTACTTGAAATAAATTGAATGAAAGTAAGCGGATGAGATGAGTGACGTTAATTATTGTAAAAGATGATATCAAACTCGTCAAGTATTTCAATTTATGAAGATTTATGCGAATCAACGTTTTACTTGCAATACTAACAAGCAAAGGAACTAGACTAAAATATACACTAGGCCAACTTAGCCACTTTCACTCGATAACAATTGTAGGCAGTGATAAAAAAATACAGAATTGCATTATAGGTTAAAAATAGGGTTATAGTGATACGAAAAAAACGAAAAGAAACATTCAAGAACAAAACAACCATTAAAGAACACACGGAATTTGCCCAGATAAAAAATAAATGCGAGGTAGATGTTGGCATAACTGTATTTACTATGAGAGGGCTTTCCACACGACTGGTTTGTCCGGTACTAACTGAAGCCACTGCGTTGAAAGGTTCGACCATCCGGTCGTCCTACCAATTTTAGGAAAGTTCGATTGGATGGTCGAAATGGAGCTGATTACTCTATGTTTTCTATGTACTTATTATGTATGTTGTCTATTCACTTATTATCTGTGTTTCATAACCTTTTCATTTCAATGTCTTTATTTGTTAAATTACTGTTGGCCGGAATGGGCTTAATAAATAACCGAATAATAAATAAACGTCGTTCTCACTAAAGTGGCTTCCACACGAGCAGGCGGCCTAATACTCGTCCTTTCCTAAAGTCAAGCCTACCAACTTTCGGAAAGAAAGACCGGGCGGTTGAACCTTTCGACGCCGGCTCAATACTAAAAAAGCCAGGTTTTTAGTATTGAGCCGCCCGCTCATGTGGAAGCTACTTAAACACCACAATACAACAGTAGATATGTTTTTAGGGTATATTTTTTTAATTAATTTAATCCTGTTTTATTTTTATTTTTATTAGTTTCTTAAAGTTTGAGTACACTAGGGATAGGCCGCCCAATTAGAGTTAACCCGAACAACACATTCTTAGGATTGTGTATATCAGTGCATATGCATATACTTTCGATAGTAATCTCTCTGAAAAGCGTCACTGAGAAACAGCATTTAATTTTGCTTACGCCTACTTTAGTCATTAGCGATAAAGGGAAAATAATAATTTTAGTTTAATTAGACTCCAATTTTCCTTTAAGAGGTCGCATGACAGGTTTGAAACGTGCTGTATGCAAACAATTCATCTGCCCATTAAAACACCAGACACGCAAAGCGATTTCGATGATACTATGGTCCTATGGTGCTGCGGCGAATGAACGCTACTTGTACCCGCTAGTAGGCGGCGAGATAATAAAGACTATTTTAAATATGATTCTATGCCAAATATAAAACTTAATCATAATCACGACGTTCACCAACATAACACACGACAACACCACAAACTACACATATCAAAAATACACTCGACAAAATACGGACTCAACACATTGCCTAAACCAGCCATAACAAGTTTCCAGAGGAATTGAGACATGTGTGCGCATCGGACAAATCTCGAAATAATGTTCTGAAATCTTTTTCTTAAAATGCCATTTGGAAAACCATTTATTACAGGTACCAAATCTGTTCTGATAGCCATCCTTAAGAGGAACGGCTGCGCGACCTGCTTCATACGAAACTTAATTTTGGATTTGAGGTCAAAATACTCACCTAAACCTGATGACATTTATTTTTTAATTAAAGGTTTAGTAAATATCTACTACGTATGAGAAGCATTTTATTTTTTTTTTTTTTACATTATGAAATATAGGCCATTGAAGGAATTGATTTATCGCGGTTTTAGAGGCACCTTTAACAATTATTTGGGGGCTACTGATCACTTAAAAGTTTTTCCGCATCTTCTTTGAAAATATAATAAAATAAAATTTTTAAACAAAAATAATAAAACAAACATTATGGTGGACTTTTTTTAATGTTATGTTTTTGTGTTTTTATTTATGTTTCTGTAGCAAATATGATATATATTTTTTTAAATACGATAAACCCGCAATTAATTTTCTAAGTTACCTCTAAAATTATGATTTTTTTTTCATGGCATATACTTTAAATTTAAAACAAAAATAAATAAAATACTTCTCATGCGTACTAGATACTTATTAAACTTTTAATTAAAAAATATATATAACAATCAGTTTTGATGGGTATTAGGGCCTCAAATCCAAAATTAAGTTGTGTATGAAACTGCTCCTCTTAAAAGCTGTTAATTGAGTTACTCGCAGCGAATTCAAATATGATCGTTGAAATTATTACGTTACTGAGGCTTATGAGATGTATTAAGTATATGCGATGCATAGCTAATACTTTGTTCAGTTAATAGCTTATACGCGCAATTTGTTTTGTGAATATCTTTTGTGATTAATAATTGGTCGGTACAAAATTGACCTGCAATGAATGTTGCATTATCTTCAAAAGTAAAGTTGTAACGTCGTATTTTGAATTAAGTGGGCGTTTATATATAAATAAAACTACCTGATGTGTACCCGACCTTGCTCTTTTTTTTAATAAAGTTAAGAAGTTGTGAATTCTTTCTTGTCATTAGGGTGCCATAATCGATTTGACAGCGAAAGCAACTATCTGCAAATAAAAAAACATTCATTTGAATATTTTATTTCATTCCAAACGTTTAATTTTTCAAAACATATCTAAATCATGAAGTTCTTAAGTAGGTACCCACTCGTTTTTTTTCCATTTTGAACATATTCTACCCAAAAAAAACTTCTTCTTTTGAATATGCAATCTGTGGCTAACCAGAGTGTTATATATATGAGCTAACCTTAATAAAACATGGCGGGTTCATTCAAACTACATTCTAAACCTTCCCGGCACTAATAAAAACAAACTGTGTTATTTTCAGCGAAACCGGTAGAGCAATTTTCGAGAACATCGAGGACAAATTAACTAACTTACATTGATTTATATATACTCGTATATATAGAGATAATTCCATTTTTTATTCCGGTATCAATGCTTCAAAGATTTTGCAAGAAAGGCAATAACACGGGCAGGTAAACTTGCGAAACAATGTTCAATGTATAATATAATATATATTTTTTAGTAATTTGTCGTTTACGGTCTGAAAATTTGTGATATCACCGCTTATCCCTTTATAAGTGAATCTGAATGTCAAGGAATAATAGTTTCTTATTTGGTCAATTTGCTTTGAATCTTCGATTACAAAATAAATTTTATAAAAATAGGAAAAAATATGAAGAGCATAAAAAATTGTTGTTGTGAAATAATCTCTGTTCGGAAAAGTGGCGACGTGTATAATGGAGAGCACGACCGCCCGGCAAGCTATAGATCTGGGTTCAAGTCCTGGTGGCACTATCTTCAACAGGAAGTCATTAAACCCGTCAAAATCATACACAAACCTCAGCGTTACTAAAATCGGTATTTTTCTTCCGATCTCAAGTTTTGAAAATACTTAATAAGTTTTTAAATAATTCATTTTTACCATTAAATATTACGCATGTAGCCTTCTTTGAATTAAATATACATAGGCTCATACATTTTTTTTTTGCTTTTTGATTATTTTTTAAATTTTTTTTAATTATAAATTTAATGTATATCAAATTCAATCATGATATTATTAAGTTCTGCAGAATTTTATTTTTTATTATTGTGATAACTGTTTTGGCGTTTAAGGCAGTTTGAAAATGGCCTGCAGAACTTAATATTAACATTATTAAATTTGATTTACATTAAATTTATAAAAAATAAATAAAAACATACATTTGTTTTTTCTACGATATTTCTTGATACGCTCAATTATTTATTATTTTTTATACATATACTGCAAAAGATTTCCAACTGCTCCCAACCGTCTAGAGCCAATGAGACTATGGCATCCCCAATTTTGATGTGTTGTGAGGCTGAAGGTAGTGGGAATGGGAAGCATATAGGCAAGGAGAAGGTGGGGAAGTACCTACCTGGCTATTCAGATCTGGTCACCAAACACGGCTAAAGCCATTTTGAGTAACGTTTCGATTCTGAATGGGGGTCTTTCACCAGGGCGATACTGAAAGTATTTACCGCTCTTGAACGCGCCGAAAATATACTATGTATTATTTTAAATTATTAAACTGTGTAATAACACAAATTGATCAAAAAAATTTACTTGCGAACACCATGATTTGAACTCGCAACCTCCGGATTCGCAATCGAGAATCGTAACCACGGAAGTTGTCAAAATTGATTTAATTGATTTATTCAGAAAACAATATTTCATTGGGGATGGCTATAATTTATGGCTCGAATTGTGTAAGTTTAGGAAGATATTAAAAATCAAAGATAGATAAGCTCAAATGCCATCTTGGGAACAGGAAGATTAAAACTCAATGTCAACTCAAAAGGATGTGATAGAAAATCCAAGTTATTTTTTATTTTTTTTATTCATTGTGTTCAAGCTTACGTAGAACTCAATTTTTATTGCAAGATTTATAATATATAATAACTATTATTATTCAATTTCAAAAACGGTTTATAGGTAGTTGTTATTACGGCTGACAGCTGTTTCGCCTAGATTAATATTAAACTGACAGGAAATTTTAAGTTGCTTGAATTAAAAAATAATCAAATTGCTCGTATTAAACTCCAAATGAATATTCAAACGATCTTATCTCCATAAACTAGATTTTAAGTTCGGTTTTTCAATGTCAGAGTTATTACGTTTTATAAAACCCCAATAACTCTGACATTTTAAAATATCTAGGTAATCTTTTTCTGAAGACATTCCGTGATCTAAGTGGTAAAAATAATATCATTTCCGTGGCGTTTTTTTATGTTTTAATATTATGCAAAGCTTCTTTATGTTTTCCCAGAATCCATAAAGCGCGAGTTAAATAAACGTTTATTTCCTCATAATAAGTTTAGACCCCCGTGGTTAAATGGTAATGATACGTCAGGAAGGATTCGTAAGAAATTCTGTATTTTTATTCCTTGAGTTTTCAAAGCCTCAGGAATTTTTTGAAATAAATCATACATTCAAAATCGAAGCATTTTTTAGAAGCTACGAGCTTATGTGTACCCGGATTATTGCTCAGATTATTTATTTTTTTGCAATAAAGTTATGAAGTTGTGAATTCTTGCTTGTCGTTTGTGTTCCACAATTGATTTGACAGTGAAAGCAATGGTTTGAAACGAATATTACTATCTCTAATCAATGAAACAAAGAAACATTAATTTTAAAATTTTATTTCACTCTAAACATTTTCTAAATATATCTAAATAATAAAGTTCTTAAGTAGGTACCTGCTTGTGTTTTCCATTTTTCAAATATTCTACCAAATAAACCTTCTTCTTTTGAATATGTAATCTGTGGCTAACCAGAGTGGTATATCTATGGGCTAACCTCAATATAACATGGCGGGTACAATGTTTTTCATACTAATTTTAAAACGTTATAGCAACTTTTTTTATAAATTGGATTTCATTCAAACTTCTCTCTAAACATTCCCGGCACTAATACGAATAAACAATGATATTTTTTTATTAAAACCGGTCTAGTAATTGTCGAAGAAATCGAGGACACACAGACAAACTTTCATTTTTATATATAGAGATGAAAAGACCTGACACTAATATGAAAAATGTAAGATATTCGTTTTATGTTACAGTTATTTATCGAATGAATTTTATAAAATAACATATCTGAATCTATTAAAAAAAAAACTTTCGTTACCTTATCAAATCTGAATTTTCAATTGTTTTACAATTTATCGCTTTAAAAAAAAAAAAAAAGAATCCGGTCGCTAGTGTGGAGGGCCGTTAAAACTGTACTACAATATCAGCTTCCGGTTTGACACAAATGACACTGATCCGGAAACATAATAAAAAAGGCTGCGTTTTCTCGACTTTTTTTGGACATTTCCGAGGAAACTCGAAAAGTTGATATAAATACTCGCCTTGGCGTTACGACGGTTACTTAGACTTTACAATCGTCGGAGAAAAGGTCGGTGGCTTAGCAATAATAACTAGTGTGGGTTGAATTTGGATTACCACAATGACACAAAAAGTAAGTAATACAAAATAACAAAAAATAACCATTACATTAATAATTTCAGAGAAATATTATTTTAATAAAAAAACAGTTGTAATGAAATGGGTTTCAATACCACAATGAATAGAGAATGGTTCGAAATTAAAATTTTGGTAACAACATACTCGTTTTTATCATTTTATCATTAAAGATAATATTTATTTATTTTATTTTATTTATTTAACCTAAAATTGAAAACATTTACATTGGTTATATGTATTATAATACGATCATAATATCTACATATAATTAATTTTAAAATTACGATATTAAAAATTGTACTTTACGCATTTCGTCATTTCCTTCTTAAATTTCGAAACATTTTCCTCTTCTTTTATATTGGCCGATATTTCTTGAAAGATCTTCATGGCTCTATATAATAATGAGTTTTGCGATTTTCTTTTCTTTCGAAAGGGAAGTCTTATTTCATTTCTTCTTCTTGTAGAATTCATAGTTTTGTTGGCTAAATAATAAGTTGACGTTTAATTTTATTAACAACTCTCAAAATGAAACATGAAACCAAAAAGACACGGAAAAGAAAAATATATCAGTAGCTACTGGGACTCGAACCCTGGACCACGTGGTCTATCCGGGACCTTGCGCTCTATTCCACTGAGCCAGCTACCCCAATCCGTTCCATCATTTTTATCAGTATCGTATTTCGATTTCTAAGAACTGTTAATATCATCTTCAATTGTTTCTCATATATTTTTGACTGATACCCTTTTATCATTACTATAAGATTCTACCGGAATTTATTAAATGACGGAATGGATTAGGGTAGTTGCAGCTCAGTAGATTAGAGCGCGAGGACCCGGATAGACCATGAGATCCTGGGTTCAAGTCCAGTTGCTAGAAATATATTTTTCTTTTCTGTCTTTTCGGTTTCATGTTCCATTTTGACAGTTGTTAATATTATCTTTGAATGATAAAAATTTTATGACAATGAGGTTTATAAGCTTCAATAAGTTATTTCAAAATTGAATAATCATTTTTATTTTCCTTTTCTAATACTTATTGTCCAATCATTCATTATGAATACTGTTTTATACATTTATGTCATAAGTGGAAAGCTTTAAAGGTTTTTTTTTAGATAGTTTTTTTTTAAAGGAAACTATCATCATTTTCTGCCTGATGCTTTTCCCTGCTTCGCTGTTCGCCATCATCGTGTCACCATCAGAAGACAGTGGACAATCAGACAACAAACCAGAAGACTCAATCTACCATACGTTATCACAGCAAATCCACCCAGCCCATCAAATATACAGGCTGCCAAAAACTAACAATCGATTTGCCCACCCAGTCATGAAGAACTGCGGATTTTCCAGACAAATACCTTATGGTATCGTTAAGGAACAACATCCTCTTATGATTTCCCATCCTTTCAGTGTTCCGGTTCCACACTCTTATGGGTTCACAGTTCCCAATGAACGTCCTTATGAGGTTGCATCGTCCTTTCACAGTACTTATCATACCACAGTGATATTGGAAAAGCTTGGACCTTTCACAGTTTCATATCCTGTTGATAGACTTTTTCCAATTCCCTATGGAAACAAAGTTCCTTACCCTATTTTTCAACCATATCCTGGTTCAATTGTTGAAAGTGAGAATTACTATAATCAACCAAGAGCTGTTTATTATTACTAAGCCATTTATTTTAAGTGATAATTTTGTTGTATTGTTAAATTTGCATTAATTATAAATATTGTTATGTTGTATATTTAATTAATTGTTGAAATATTTAGTTTTAATCGCTAGATTCAGTGGTATTACATGTATTTCAATTTGCTTCTAAAAAAATGCAGGTAACAGCTTAGGAAAGCTTTTACCATGTCTTACGGATATATTCTACTTGAAGATATCGTACTGTGCGAAGCTCTCAATAGATGTCGCTGAAATGAAAATGATTATCTCTTATTTTTTTAAAACAAAGTAAATAAGTACCTCTGCTACATTTTTTTGTTTTTGTTTTTGAACGAATTAAATACATAATTAATAATTAAAATAATTGCAAATATTTTATAATTTTTTTTTCTATGCGAATAATTCACATTAATATTATAAATTAAAACTTAAGTACAAAAAATTAATTAAATTATTTATTTATTTATTCACGCCTAGAAGGCTTTTTACATGTTGATACATTTATCATATAGTTATACAAAGGAGTATAATAATATAGTACATAAAATAATAATTAGAGTGTAAAAGAAGTAAGTAGGTACAAAATAAGTAAATAGTTACAGCGTAATTAATAAAAGTTTTACCTGTGGTTACATTATAATTGCAGGTTGTACAAGAAAACATGAAATGTGGCATAGTACATAATATAATAACATAAGTATAAAAGAAGTAAGAAGGTAGGACTATGTAAGTAGCTAGTTACAGCGCAATGGATGGGTAATAGGTTTATAATTATTAACATGAACAGTTGTAAAGCGTGTTTACAATACAGCAAACCTTTATTACGCCCGATTGGTTGTTTCATAGAAACATAACATAATAATATAACGATAAAAAGATGCACATGAAAAAACTCAAAAGAAGTATAAATATTTTTTTAAAATAGAAAATGGTAATATAACAGAGTTTTCACATTATTGTATTAATATGTACATCTCTTAATATTATATTCAATGATTTAAAGAAAAAATATGTTGCACTCTGGTTTATAATCTTCAATAAGTTATTCCAATAAAAAAATAATATTTATTCTAGACTTGTAGAAAAATAAAAATAAAATCGGATTGGAATATCTGAGACACTATCTAGATTTGCAAATAAATTCGGATATAATCTTATAGTCAATATAGAATGATAGCACCCAAAATATATGGGAAATAATTTAAGATGATATTTACAGTTCTTAAAAAATGAAGTATGATATCGATAAAAATGTCAGAAAACGACGGGGTGGCGTTAGCTCAATGGATAACAGCGCTGGTCCCGGATAGACTAAAAGGTCCTGAGTTCGAGTCCCAGATGCGACCATTACCTTTTTATTTTCTGTGTCTTTTCTGTACCATATATCATCTGAGATTTGTTAACATTATCTTCAATGTTTAAAAAAAGCATATATGTTATCTATTGATGTTGCCATACTTTTCACAATGGGCGTGTTGTTTTCATGTGAATGTATGTATTTAATTTAGTATTTAATGTATATTTAGTATTTAATGTATATTTAGTATATAATGTATGTATTTGTGATGTATTTAATTAGCTAGTTGGGCATATGCAGATACCTTATAATTATACACTTAAATAATAATAATACTTGGACGATTTATATAGCGCCGTTTTTATGAAAAATCACTTCAAGGGCGCTGTACAAATACTACTAAATATAATAGTTTTTCTCATTAAAATATTTAACGGCAAAAAAAATTCTGAATTCTTGTGTAAAATTAATAAACATCAACACAGACATAACCACTCTTCCAGAAGAAGAAATGAAATAAGACTTCTCTTTCGAAAGAAAACAAAATCGCAAAACTCATTACTGTATAGAACCATGAAGATTTTCCTAGGAATACTGGCCAATATAAAAGAACAGGAAAATGTTTTGAAATTTAAGAAGGAACTGACGAAATACGTAAAGTGTAATTTTTACAGTTTGATTTGTAATTCTTAATTGTATATTGTGACTTAAATTGTAAAAATGTTTATGTGTAGATATTATATTTATATTAGAATACATGTAACCAATGTATATGTGTTATATTTTGAGTTAAATAAATAAATAAGGCATCTATATGATTAGCTCTTTAACTCTACACTAATTTGAAAAATGCATATAATACTCTAGTATCTTATACTTTAAACTTTTATTCTTCATTCTTTAAACGTTTACATCTCACGTGTGATTTATTATTCCTCTAAAGTAAATTAAAAAATGCATATCACACCTTTAACTTAAATTCTTTAAACTTTTATACTTTATATTTTAAACTTCATCTTATTTGTAATTCATTATTCCTCTACAGTAAATTAAAAAATGCATATCACATCTTTAACTTATATTTTTTAAACTTTTACACTTTATATTTTAAACTTTTACATCTCATTTGTAATTCATTATTAATCAACACTAATTTAAAAAATGCATATCACACCTTTAACTTATATTGTTTAAACTTTTACACTTTATATTTTAAACTTTTATATCTCATTTGTAATTCATTATTAATCAACACTAATTTAAAATGCATAATACACCTTTAACTTATATTGTTTAAACTTTTACACTTTATATTTTAAACTTTTACATCTCATTTGTAATTCATTATTAATCAACACTAATTTAAAAATGCATATCACACCTTTAACTTATATTGTTTAAACTTTTACACTTTATATTTTAAACTTTTACATCTCATTTGTAATTCATTATTAATCAACACTAATTTAAAAAATGCATATCACACCTTTAACTTATATTGTTTAAACTTTTACACTTTATATTTTAAACTTTTACATCTCATTTGTAATTCATTATTAATCAACACTAATTTAAAAAATGCATATCACACCTTAAACTTATACTGTTTAAACTTTTACACTTTATATTTTAAACTTTTACATCTCATTTGTAATTCATTATTAATCTACACTAATTTAAAAAATGCATATCACACCTTTAACTTATATTGTTTAAACTTTTACACTTTATATTTTAAACTTTTACATCTCATTTGTAATTCATTATTAATCTACACTAATTTAAAAAATGCATATCACACCTTTAACTTATATTGTTTAAACTTTTACACTTTATATTTTAAACTTTTACATCTCATTTGTAATTCATTATTAATCTACACTAATTTAAAAAATGCATATCATACTTTAGTTTTTTATACTTTAAACTTTTATTCTTTTTACTTTCAAATTTTACATCTCATATCTAATTCATTCTTTCCCTACAGCAAATTTATAAAATGCATATCATACTTTAAACTTTTACACTTCTATACCGTATACTTAAACTTTTACATCTCATACGTAATTCATCAATACTCTACACTAAATTAAAAAATGCATGTCATACTTTAAATGTATATCTCATATGTAATTCATTATTACTCTACAACACAGTACAATAAATTTTAAAAAATATATGCAACATACTTCAAAAACAAAAACAAAAAAAAACACAATTTTTTGTTATTTTTTCTTAAATTTACTTTATGGATTCTTTTATATTCTCTCACGTATATGTATATTAATATGAACTAAACTTATCAATTTGGCTGTCCTAAAACGGGATTTGTTCCTAGTTGGAAAGTCAAAGCATTCTTAAATATTTCTGTAAAATAATGTGTGTTTCAAATAAATATTATTATTATTATTATTATTATTAGCTTCCTCTAGATGCATCGAAAAATAGTAGTAAAAGGTGGTACAAATAAACGGTTTGTTTCATGTACTTTAATTTTTAATGTAAATATTTAAACTTGTTACATGTAGATTGTAAATATATTACTTTCTCCGACCTTTCCAAGAAGCTAGCAATAGGCTTCCAAAGAGCAAATACTGTATTTAACGCAATAAATAAACACATTTGCTGTAATAAATGTAATTGCCTGTAATGTCTCATTATTTTGTTGTGGATACTTGCAAAGGTTTTCTTGTTGCAAATTATGTTCGTTAATGCTAATTCCCGAGATGCTATAACCGGGTAATAATGATAAACTTAATGATAACCTTGATTTTTTTTTAATTTTATGTAAATCAAATTTAATAATGTAATTATTAAGTTCTGCAAGTATTTTTAGTTTTTATCATTGTGACAGCTGTTTCGGCGTTCAAGGCCATTTTCAAACTGCGGTTAATCCACATTGTGATGACTTATTTATATGATTTTATTTACTCCCACCGCATTCTAATTAGGACGGGTTTCTAAGAATAATGATTTATTACCGGTAAAACCGATTTAGTTAGAAAAAAATTAAATTTCTGAATTCTGTGAGGTTTTTACATTTATAAATAAATAAGTCGTCACAATGTGGATTAACCGCAGTTTTAAAATGTCCCTAAACGCCGAAACATCTATCACAAAAAAATTGGAGTTCTACGAATTAAACACAAAAACAACACGAAACAATCTTAATAATATTCCAAAATGAAATAGAAAAAAAAAACAAAGAAAATAAAAATATTAGGTTGTATGCGAGACACGAACTCGAGACTTTTACTGTAGATATACGGGTGTAATTATTTAGAAAAAACGTATATTTGGTTGCGACTGATGCAAGAAATCGGAACGTATACTCCGGTGCTCAGCTATTAGTGGGATTATCATAAATTATCAGTAAGGGATCCATCGAGAGAAGATAAATTGTAAATGGAATTATTGATAATTGCACTATTATTGAGGTTAGCATAAGTGTTACTTAAGGATCCATCTAGAGAAGAATAGTTGTAAAGAGAATTATTCTCTATTGTATACATAGTTGGTTTATCATGTTCCGCTGTTATTCCTTCAATGGAATGTTCGGTGGCAGAAGTATTAGAAATACTGTTTTCAGAAGCAATGACCTCACTTATATCCGAATCACCATCATAAATAGTGCCGCTGTCGTAATCGTCCACACTCTTCAGAGTACCTTCATAGATAGTTGGACTACTGCCAGTGATATCCGAATAATGCTGATCGTAGGGGGAACTTCTGTACACCAAAGCATTGTTCTCGTACACGGAATTGTTACCGTGGAAAACATTCGCAACATCAGCATTTGCTCCAAGATTGCCAGATTGAAAACGCTCCATTTCAAATGGTAAAACATTATTATACTTGTTTTTGTAAGCAGTGTACAGTTTCAGCGACGTTACAATAACTATTGCACACACAACTAGCGTTGTAATGCCATAGATAATTATTTTTATTTCCTCTATTTTCGGTGCAAAGTTTTTAGTTTCCTGTTTTTGAAATTTGCGAAAATCATAAATACTGCGACCGTATACACTCGTCGAAGCTTCTGCCTTGAAGTAAAACAATTTGGAGTAGTTTTTAACTTCGCCCATTTCGTTTTGACACTCGCTGTTGTTCACGATGTATTTTGGATCTTCGTATTCATCTCGGAGCGTTATCACTGATTGGAAGTCCTTTTTTGGGTATAATGTTTCATTGGCACTGCACGAAATGCTCAAAGGAGTAATTACATAAATATTACCGGCAACCTTGTTGAACGTATCAATCACAAAGATATTTCCTAGCGCATCTGCACCCATTGCTTTAAATTCAGATGTCGTGTTTACGTGTGTGTGTACTGAGGTAGGATTATCGTATTCGCTGTAGTAGAAACCATCAACATAAGTGACGTAAACCGTCCGCCTTTTGTGGTCGACTACCAACGTTGTCCTATTTCGTGGGAAGAACATCTGTAAAAAAACTGATATTAAATATTACAGATTAGGAGAGCAAAATGACAATAAAATCAAATAACTCCTTGTAGTGCTAGAGAGATGATTATGTTTTTTTTCATTGATTAAAATAAAATATATAGTGTCCTATTGTGTGGTCTATTGCGTAGACATGCTTATATCCAGAGAGGAAAATTCTCTAAATATTATCCTGGTGAAAGACCGCCATTCAAAATAAAAAATTTAAAAACTTTGTTAGAAATGGCTGTAACCGTATTTGGTAACCAGATTTGAATTTTCATGTACCTACTTTCCCACTTCCCTCTTCCCCACCTCCTTCCTCTTCCCGCTATCTTCAGTCTTATAACATACTCCGATTGGGGATGCCATTGTCCCATTTGGTAATAAAAAAAAATTTAAGTCGATGACATGGACAATTTCCGGTCGTGCTAGCTAGTGTGTTGACCAAGTAATAATTACTAGATACCTGAAAATTTGAAACCGCGTTTGCGATAACCCGATTTTTCACTGGAGATCTTCATTTTTACGCGAATAACGCGAAAATCGCAATTTTGGGGTAAATAAAGACGAATTTTCATTATTTCAAGCGACATTCTGGAATTTTAAAATGACAAAAGTATAATGTTGCATTTCATTTTTATTTTTATATGAATACCTCACAAGAGTCCCAACTGCACCCAACCGTCTGGAGCCAGTGAGACTATGACATTCCCAATTGGGGAATGTTGTGAGGCTGAAGGTATTGGGGAGGGGAAGGAGAAGGGGAAGAGGGAAGTGGGGAAATACCTGGCTATTCAGATCCGGTCACCAAACACAGCTAAAAGCCATTTCAAGCAAGGTTTCAATTCTGAATGGTGGTCTTTCACCAGGGCGATACTGAGAGTATCTTCTACTCTCGTATGTTCTAAATGTTTCTTAATCTACGGTTTTGATAAGCTTGAATAGCCATAAAATGTAACGCAGCTAACTTAATGTCGAAAAAGCCGCGAAATGTTATTTTTTTTCGATTTTCAAAAAATAAAATTAAAAAAAAAGCAACGTAAAAATTAAAATACGTATTATATGCACAACTTTTGTTGGAAAACACCACCGTTTATGGTAAAAATAACCCAACTTTTCCCAAAAATAAGGAGAATTTCTTCTAAAATATTGCGAATTTCACCAAAAATAAGTTGACTTTTTCAGGTCCCTACTAATTATCAATGTTTTTGCTGAAACAAAGAAAGCTATGCATTTCCATGTTACAAAAAAACATAACAATAATATTTTAATTTCTCGTACTATCATCATTATCTGTGGGATATAATGATGGGAGGACTTACATAGCAGAGGATTGAATCCTCGACGCCTGCGTGGGAATCCGACGCTCTGGACCACTCGACAAACTAACCGATAAGTTATTACTAACCCAGGCATGTTTTTGATTTTGACTTTATTTGCTGCTGTCTTGATTTAAAACTCAATTCACTCATTTTAATACTCACATCAAATCGTCTCATGGACTTAAGGGGAAACGAATCTATTGCAGTTGTTTGGTCAGTCTTCACGTAGTAGACCCTGCATTGCACACTGTCCACGGCGAGGTGGTATCCAGTCAGCAGCTGTGGAGGACAATCTATTTTCACATCCTGGCGATAGAAGTACCGTATCATGTTATTGTAGCTCACCGTGATGTAGAAGATTTCCATCACCTCGATCTGTTTGTAAACGGCCATCTGAAAGAACAAGCATAAACTAAAAACGAAATAAATTGAAATTTCCCTATTAGCGACTATAGCGTTCTGTATATTGTAAACTATTTGATCTTTTTGTGTTTTTCTTACTGCCGTTCTTCCCAACCCTACTGAGCAACTGTTGAGCTGAAATTTTGTCTCAACACTGTTAAAATGCACAAATACGCTCTTACCAAAGAAATTCTCGATCAAATTGACGATCAATTTAGGACTAGTTATAAAAATTGTCAACGGGGTGAAAAAATGTCACCGAATTGTCAAATGTCATTATTGGTTCGCGATCTATTTTATGCGATTCAAATATTGAATGGGAAAGATTTATTTCCGTTTTCGTATGTCAAAAATATGTTTTTTGTATGTTTTAAATAAAACTGAAGAGGACCTAACTTATTTGACTTAGTATAAGCTACGTTTTGTCTTATTTTTCACGGAGGAAAAATGTCATATATCAAATGTACTTTCGCGGCATTTGATGTCATTTTATTGTCTATGAAAGTGGGCGGGCACCTTCATAGATAATTTAGGATGCTCAACGATAAAAGATGACAGGCAAAAGGAGCGTTGCTCAACAAAACACTTGGCCTCAGATTGATCATTCGAAAAGTTGTGAAGAACGGCCATCAGTCTTACTCACGGTCCTGTGATGAGGTGGACTAGAGTTATTTATGTAATTAGGTTCGTCTTCTATGTAATTTTTGTGTGGTTTTTCATGTTGTTTCATTGATCTCTTTTAGCCAGACTTTTATTCTTGACTTGTACTCACTAGAATTTTGTATTTGTTTTATATCAGAGGAAAGGATGTTGTGGAATTTTGTCGCAAAATACATGTAGTTTCTTTGTCCGAAAGTGGTTTTATAACAAGGAATGTTTTTATATGACATTTTAGTTTAGGATCTAGTGTCACGAATGGTTTTGTTGGGGGGGGGGGGGGTTCATATTTCTGAAAAATTTTAATCGTATGTTTGTAGTAGATTTGGCACGTCAAAAATTTGAAGATTTCTGTCGAAGGCATTCTTATGGGTGCTTTGTGTGGTATTTATGATTCCTTTTTGAATTGTATAAAGATTGCGTACGTACTTAGACGTTGCAGATCCCCATCCTATATTTCCATATTAAATTCTAGAGTGACATATGCACAGTACACTTTTTCATTTCCTTTTTGTTCACCACATAATTTTTTTTAAATTTTCTTCCAAATCCGAACCAACACAAAAGAGATACTGAATAAATAATAAGCGAATATAACCAAGAAAATTCACTGACATCAACTGACACTTTGAGAATAAAAATGGTACTTTTTTCAATGGTTATGGCAATGTGTGCACGTTAATATCAATGTATTAAATAACTATGATGCATAATGCAAAGGACAGAAGGAAACACTCACACACTGGTAAGGCTCGATGACCACCAGGTCCATGGACTCATCGAAGAGGTTGTATTTATAGATGCCGTAATTAGTAGTCACGTAAAGAGTGCCGTTCACGTGAAACGCAGATTCCATGATGATTTCGTTTATTACATCTGAAACGACAAAGTACTGCAAATCAAATCTACATACCGCCAGACAGGCAAAGAAACAATGTACAACTATTGCATTGTGATGAGGGTCTACCCTCAATAAAATATCTCCTCTGGTTCATGAGTTTTAGTGGAGAAAGTACATACAAAGAACCACTGGTGCATAGTCACAGCACACGGTTTAAGAAACGAAGGTCTGAACATCCCATTAATATGTAATAAGTATGGATACCGAACGCTGGCGTACCAGTGATTTAATAATCCAAAGAATAACCTTGCATTTGAGGAATGTGAGATACCTAGCACCATAATTGTATCATGGGGTTAATAAACGAAAAATCAACCTATTTGTAAAAAAAATGTTTATATTAATATAAAAACATATAAAAATCACTTCCATTCACTTCTTTAGCTTCGTTTTAATTATAAAATTAACCTTCGATGGTTTTATTCACAATGATGTCGTCGTCATCCGCCCACAGGAACACTCTTATCATGTCCTTTCTGAAGATTTTCCTGGACTGAACCTTTACCGTTGTAAAATTTTGAATTGTAGACAAGATCTTCCTCGAGTACGGACGGTTCGCAATCACTAGCGCATCTTCACAAGACTCTTTACCGAGTCCTGTCTGCAGCAGGCATAATATCAAGCTAAACGCCAACTGACCTTTTATGGCCTCCATAAGATGATATTTGCACGCACGAGAAATACTATTAAAAAGAGTGAAATTAATTATTGTAATTCTAGTGGTAGAGCAGTAGACCACGGACGAAAATAACAAAGGACGGTTGTAACGTACGCTATCAAATATGAAATGTCAAATGTCAAATGTCAAATGCCAAATGTCAAATGTCAAATGTCAAATGTCAAATGTCAAATGTCAAATGTCAAATGTCAAATGTCAAATGTCAAATGTCAAATGTCAAATGTCAAATGTCAAATGTCATATGTCAAATGTCAAATGTCAAATGTCAAATGTCAAATGTCAAATGTCAAATGTCAAATGTCAAATGTCAAATGCCAAATGTCAAATGTCAAATGTCAAATGTCAAATGTCAAATGTCAAATGCCAAATGTCAAATGTCAAATTTCAAATGTCAAATGTTAAACGTCAAATGTCAAATGTCAAATGCCAAATGTCAAATGTCAAATGTCAAATGTCAAATGTCAAATGTCAAATGTCAAATGTCAAATGTCAAATGTCAAATGTCAAATGTCAAATGTCAAATGTCAAATGTCAAATGTCAAATGTCAAATGCCAAATGTCAAATGTCAAATTTCAAATGTCAAATGTTAAACGTCAAATGTCAATTGTCAGATGTCAATTGTCAAATGTAATTGTCAAATGTCAATGTCAAATTTCAAATGTCAATGCCAAATGTCAGATGTCAAATGTCAATTGTCAAATGTCAAATATCAAATGTCAAATGTCAAATGTCAAATGTCAAATGTCAAATGTCAAATGTCAAATGTCAAATGTCAAATGTCAAATGTCAAATTTTAAATGACAAATATCAAATATGGATTTAGTGGTGTCAAATGGAAGAAATACCTACCAGAGGTCAACATGATTTTCCGGCAAATGGAGCTCTATCGCTGGTAGCCCGAGAATGTTATAATGCAGTTAGTTATTTACAGCGCAGTTCATTTGAAGTAGCGTTCGACATTGTCAGTCCAAAGGGTTCGTGTAAAGCCCGCTTTGAGTTATGCGCATACAGTTACTGATGCTTATGGATGTCCGCTTTGCAATTTATATTTTTTTTTTAATTTTACCCACACACAAAATATATTTTCCCAGGGACAATTGTAACATGATGTCACAACCTACACACGTTTTTTTTTAGGTAATTTTTTTTACTGTTAATACATGGCGTGAGCTTTGTAAAACAATAAATAAATTCACCTGAAAAAAAAACTCCAACGAGCATTTTAACGGAAAAACTTTGCAAGAACGAGTGACATTGAAAAAACATGTCAAAAAGCAGGACCGAGAAAATAAAACGGTGAAAAAAGAAAGAATATACAGTTTTCGATTCCAACCGATTCACAAAAAAAATCAATCTGAACACAAACAAGAACAGTTTTAAATTCTATATAGGTGAATGAAAACGTTCAAATTCCTTTTGGAAATGTTTTCTTCTTCTGAGAAAAAATGTGTTAATGCCTTTAACCACAAATACAGAAAATCGGCAAATGCAACATTTTCTACGTTTGCCACCATTTCGAAATGAAATAATTTTATCCAAAATCTTTTTAGTGCTTTCTTATTATAACAGACGTGTTTATATTTTTAATCGAGCATCGTTTTCACTTCCCGCCACTGGTCGCATTCCTTAGGGAATCTATTGGTACCACCCAAATCATATTTAAACAGTTAAAATGCATTAAAGAGATCAATGTTAACTAATTTTGATCTCCTTTAAAAGAAAAAAATAATCTTCGAAATAGTATTAATTACACACAAAATACATATTTTTAAAACCTGTAAAACACCCGTTAAAATTTACAAAACCACTTTTTTTACTTCGAATTATTACAAAAACACTAATTCAAAATTCTGCACTAGAGAAAGATCTGTTTCAACGACAAACAATGTGTTACACCAGTGTTTATTTGTCCGCACGAATTAAAGGATCATAGTCATAATTATTAAACAAATTTGAAGTATTATTTATCGAACTGAACTCGGTACACCGTCAGCGCACAGATACTGTAGGCCACTTTGTTCTGGGAGTTAATCTGAACTGCAAAGATTTGGTTGTGTTTAATCTCAACTCACGTCAGGGGTGTATTTCAGAAGAGAAAAGAAATTATTATTTTTTAGTTTTTTATTTGATATTTTTTAAAGGCATCACGGACCGGTGAGGAGTCTACATAAACCTGGTGCAGCAAAATGCGGCTAATGTTGCGCGACGTCTCGCTGAATGGACTCGCATACGGGTCTGCAGATGTCAACATATTTGTAACCAATTATACATTTATTCACAATGCTTTAGTCATATTATCAACGTGCATAATTAGTAAATTAGTGAGAATATTTTAAAAGGATTTTTAAGCAACATCAAAAGTTAATTAAAAGTTCCTTATCTCGGCGGTGACGCGATAATATCGAGAAGCTACTGAAACCTCGTAACACTTGCTGTATACTTGAAGTACGCAGCACCACTCCCACGCCGTGTACGGGCTCCGATATATGGAACGAAAAACAATATCATTAAAAAAATATGACGTTGTTTTTGATGTTATTGCAATTTTATCGGTGTTGCTAAGTAAAAACGCAGTATCTCCGTGTCTGTAAGTAAAAGCACAGTTCCTGCGTTGAAGTTACTGTATTTATACTTACATTCGTGAAGATGCTGTGTTTTTTCTACCATCTTAAAATACATTCTCCCGCCGCACTGTCTTTTGTTTGAGTGGAGTTTGTTAGTTGAATTTTTGGTTTTTCTATTGTTTTAAAACATATTTTATATTATATAAAATAAAGATGTAAGGAGGTAAATACCTTTTTGAATAAATCAAATTAAATAACTTTATTATTGAGTTCTGCGAGTGTTTAGTTATTTTTTATTGTTGTGACAGCTGTTGAAAATTTTGTTTCATTAATTTTTTTTTTTAAATGCATCTAAATAATAAAGTTCTTAAGTAGGTACCTAAGTGTATTTTACATTTTGAAAATATTCTACCCAAACAAATCTTCGCCTTTTGAATGTGTAATCTGTGGCTAACCAGAGTGGTATATGTATGGGCTGACAACATGGCGGGTTCCATGTTTTTCATAGTAATTTTTAAAACGTTATAGCAACATTTTTACATATTGGATTTCGTTCAAACTAAACCTTCCCGGCATTAATAAGTACAAACTGTGCCATTTTCATCGAAACCGGACGAATAATTTTCGAGTAAATCGAGGACAGACGGACAAACTTTTATTTTTATATATAGAGATTGGCATACGGCCATATACAAACCGTACATGGCTAAAAATCATGCATATACGAGTATATGCAAGTATTATATAACGATTAGTGGAATGGCTGATAATGTTAATGCAAGGAACTCCATTAATGGAGGACTAAACGCAGTAGTTTCTAATGAAAAGTTATACACATGAGCGAGGATAGCAGTTCACAATGGCGTGCTGATACCAACCCTAATGTATGGCAATGAGTCATGGAACTGGAAGAGGAGGGAATAAAACAAGGAGGATGATACATAAAGAGAAAGATTAAGAGATAGATATTTAGATGGTTTGGACATGTGGAGTGGATGAACGGAGAAAGGAGTATAAAGAGAATATATAACGTGAAAGCAAATGGCCGAAGAAATCGTTGGAAGCGTGAGGAAAATATTTCACGAATAAGTGAATTAAATACTTGAGTCGGCCATATCGAGAGTCAGAATAACGGAAGAGTAAGTATGGGACAATACAAAAATGTGAATGAAGCTAGGAACATGTGTCACGACAGAGTTGTATGGCGGTTTATCCGCTCTGCCTACGCCTCCGGCAGAACGGCGTGATGGTTAGTTAGTTGCATTCGACTCTGGAACAAATATAGACCACTACATTAAAATATCTTCGGCCTAATTTGGAAACCTCAAACTCCAAAAGCATTAAATTTATTCGAGAAAAAAAAATGCATTACGAGGATGTTTATAGATATCGTTTATAGATATTGTTTATAGATATTGTTTATAGATATTGTTTATAGATATTGTTTACAGATATTGTTTATATATATATTGTTTATAGATATTGTTTATAGATATTGTTTATAGATATTGTTTATAGATATTATTTATAGATATTGTTTATAGATATTGTTTATAGATATTGTGTATAGATATTGTTTATAGATATTGTTTATAGATATTGTTTATAGATATTGTTTATAGATATTGTTTATAGATATTATTTATAGATATTGTTTATAGATATTGTTTATAGATATTGTTTATAGATCTTGTTTATAGATATTGTTTATAGATATTGTTTATATATATATATTGTTTATAGATATTGTTTATAGATATTGTTTATAGATATTGTTTATATATATATATATTGTTCATATATATTGTTTATAGATATTGTTTATAGATATTATTTATAGATATTGTTTATAGATATTGTTTATAGATATTGTTTATATATATATATTGTTTATAGATATTGTTTATAGATATTGTTTATAGATATTGTTTATAGATATTATTTATAGATATTGTTTATAGATATTGTTAATAGATATTGTTTATAGATATTGTTTATAGATATTGTTTATAGATATTGCTTACAATATTCACGTTTTTAAACTTTATTTTATTTCTCATAAAATGGCAAAGTCTGAAGTGGCGTCATATAATTTGGCACCAGATGACGTCATATACTCTCCGCATTACTACAATGGCATCCCGATCAGCATGGGATGACAAGAGGCGTTTAGATCTGGTTTTATTTAAAATTTTGTTTCGTGGACGAATCATCAATGGGGTTTTCTCCTATTTTTTAAAATGAAAATATATTATATTTTCAGAGGTAATAACGAGAGTAAAATTAGTTTTTCGATATCTCAAAAAATTAGTAAGTTATGAACTTTTAAAGTGATCTCTGGTAAAACAAATACCCGTGACGTCTCGGGACACAATTCAGTACAATTCATAATTCAAATGGCAGTGACGCATACTGCGGCACCAGTACTTTTATGAACCGTTAGGTTACACGCTTATCGGCCGGCTGGCCATTGACGGGTTGGATCTTAGGTACTATTCGGCATTTTACAAAAATTCAAATTCAGAATCCTCTAAATAACATCATTTTTGTAAATAACATGAAATTATATTGTAGGAGAGAACCTCATCATGCGACTAACCATGCATATATACATTAGTACTGTACCAAATTATAACAAGCTCTTGGAAATAATAACTAGATGCCGTCAATGCCCAACACTGTTGAAAAAAAATAATAACGTCAACAGTTCGAATATAATATAAAAAATAGTCAACGGTTTACACTCCATGAGCTATATTAGGCGTGATTTGGAATGGTATTTTGCTTATGTGCCTTCATATTAGACGTTTGTTTTGAATTTTGATATTCTACACGGCCAATGCGTAGCGCCCAGCGTCAAGGAAATCTATCGTTGGCAAGCAAAAATTAACTGTAAAATCCCTAATTGTAATAACCTTCCCCCACTCTTACCCATTCCCCTTCCTTCTACCCTTTCCAACAATATGTGATCTATATTTGATTTTTAAGTTTAGTATACAACTAATCCTGATGATGTGAACATTGTTGATGAAACATGTTGATTGTATATAAATAAAGTGATGTAAACTAAGTTATTTATTCTTTTGATTAAAATAATGGCATCACAAAGTGAAACCCTTACAGAGGAAATTTTCTTCAAAAAATTAAAAATTAACTGTTATAACGGAGCATAATTTATCAATACTAATAATTTTTTAACAGTTTTAACTTCCAACATTATTACAGAATTATTTTAGGTGACCGGGGTTATCCCCGGTTAGAGGGGATTCCCTATTACGATTGTGATAGAATTTTCGTCGACGCCCAGTACTAATATACTCGTACATACATAAGACGTATTTATCGGGAATCGAATTTAGTTTTTCTTATTGGTTAATTGCACCGAAGAGACAGATCGATAGAAGTATTTTGTGGATTACTATTAGCTAGATGGGCCGTATGTAAAGGCTAGCGCGCGCACGAAATGGGCTCAAGGGTCGCGGGTTGTGCATCACTCCCGTAATGCTTGAACTTCCGAATCTCAATGCCGGTAATTGGGTTCTACAGCATTCCATGAAAAAGTCATCGTTGGTCCTACACGGAGTTTCGAGGTTTGCTAGTTAGGCCGACGAGTCATTACCCGACTATTTCCAATTCATAACTTCCGAGATAAATATAATTTCCGACTAATAAACCGAGTGAGTGATGCATGCGGTGTTAACCAATGTTGTTTTCGCTGCACACGTCATTATTATCATACCATAAGTTCAATAATAAACATTCATTGGGGGAAGAAGACGATTAGGAGGTTCGCCTTCAGCAAATTTAGCCGTATCCTATAAAACAGGAAGATACCCTAACAATCTGAATGCGAGTGTTTTCAAATGTATACTTAATTACAATATTAACGTTCGGAGGGCAAATATGGATAACCAAGAACGTTTCATGCTCTTGAGATCTCCTAGCAATTGTATAAGGGGAAAGTTTAAGATGGCCAACATCACCCCCATTGTTAAAAAAAAGGGTATTTTATTTTAGTTATTTATATATCAATTATATATATAAATATAGATAATGTAGAAAGAAGTCAAAGAAAATATTTGCGTTTTATAGACTAAACTTAACATACCTTTGGAGCACATAAATTACTCATTGTTAATGAATATTTCAATAATATTTTATTAAAATTATTAAACTGTAAATTAGATTGTTCTGAACTCCTGCATTTAATCAGCCTATACATACCTAAATGAACTACTAGACAAACATTTACATATGTATATCCCGTTCCAACTATAGTTTGCATTCAACAATTAAACTCTTACATGTAACAAATACTTAAATGATATGGATATTGTATTTGACAGTAATCTGAACTTGATAAATTTCAAAAAGTATGAACGAGCTATTTCTATCTAGTTTATTAATTATTGTTAATTACAACTTTATAGATTATTTATTTATTTGTTGTTAATATTGATATTGACTTTGTGGATTTTGTGGACATTGTATTATTTATAATTTCTGTTCCTTTATATTAGTGTCCATTTTTAGCTTTACTGCAGTTTATTTTTATTTCAAGTGCAATTAACTTTTGTGTTTTTTCTTTAATATTTTTGTAAAAGTGATTTCAAAAAAAGATGTACTCAGGTGTAAAATCCCTCTGGGCTTTTAAATAAATAAAAATATACGTAGATATACCATATGTTACATACTTATGTACCTACTATATATTATGTTTTTTTTATTTTTATATTCTACTTTAACTTAAACTAAACTTTTTCTTTCTCTATCCTGCATATAAAACATAAAATCCCATCAGTTAATAATTACTAAATTAAATCATAGTCAATATAAATTGGAAGTTTAAACATGGAAATCGATAGAAAAAAAATATATTGCTACATATGTTTTATGGTAGCAAACCGGTATTTTCGAATTTCATTAAAAACACAACAATATTTTTAAAAACACGACGCCGGAAATCAGCTGTCAAATCTTTTGGCGTAAACCGTAAAATGAGCGGAAGCACTTTATATTAATGTCTGTGTTCAGTAAATGTTTAATATTAACTTGTGGCTAATCATTAAAACCCTTATCAATTGCATTAGGCAAGAATTAGAAGATATTTGTGACACAATATATATATTTTTAATTTAAAAAATGCGTTTATTACACAGGGAAAGGCTTTCATCGTATCATTAAAATAGTTTGGCACAATTATTATTATTTGTTTTGAATATTGAGAATACAGAGTTCCTACAACACGGAGACATTGGGACTATCACATCTCATATTGGGGTGTGTTGTGAAGACAAAGGGAGTGGGGATGAGAAGGACATTGGGAAAAGGTTGTTTGAAGCCTATGTCCAACTGAAATAAGTGCTCGTCTTATTATGTGGTTTTCTTTAAAATGCGTTTGTGTAGTAAGCTTGAAATAAATCAAACGGTGAACTTTCATAGAAAATAAATCAAACAGTGAACTTTCATAGAAGATAAATCAAACAGAGAACTTTCATAGAAAATAAATCAAACATGTACTATCACAGAAAATAAATCAAACTTGTATCATCATTTAACCACACTTTAAACAGCGCGGCAATAAAATTCGGTGGTAAAAAATCCACCCGTCCGTATAGGTAATAAGGTGACCGGAAAAATCAACACAAGTATCACACTTTTAAAAATGGTTATTAAAAGAACGCAGAAAAAATCTAACCTAACCCACTTAATAATTTTTTTCGTTATTTTTAATTGATTTTTAATGAAAACAATTAAAATTGTAAGGTTAGGTTAGATTAGGTTTTTGGGCTAGTTTCTATTTTTTTCATACCTTTAATGACTTTTTCACTTGATAAGTGTGCCGATTCATAAACGTGTTGAATTGTCACGGAACCAGTTAGTACTGTACTGCCCGAGAGAGAATTCCATAATATGAGCGTTATGAAATCAGCGTCTAGTGGACTTTCATTCCTAAGAAATTGTTCATACATTGTCATTCTCATGGCGCTTCTGCAGATTTGTAAAGCATACCTAGGACGGTCAGAAAAGGGTCATGTTTCTGATTTGATTTTGATAAATATTTTTCTCTTTAACAACATTATGTTTTTTTTGTATTGGGTAATAATATTATCATTATTTTTAATTAATACATAATCATTCTCTGACGTCCCTCTCCCTCTTACAAAGGTAAATGATAAAAGTACGAGAAAGAAGAAAAAGGTTGCACTGCCTTTTTATCTTTACGCATTCCGGGTATGAAGAAAGAATGTCGCCGAGAGCGGGAACGTGTTTTATTTGACATTTAAGTGTGAAAGTCCGTATTTTTCTAAGCCAGTTCTAAAAGATATGCTTTTACGGTGATTTTAATGATCGTAATAAAAATTAGAAGAACTTACGTATTAATATTTCACTTCAAGCGGGCTTAAGTCTCATGCGCGAATCATTTAGTTATTTTATCGATTTTGTTTTTTATTGGGTGCAATGGTGGGTACAGATTTAAAGGTATTTAAATTTTTTTTATAAAATAACATTAAACAATCTTTTGCAATATATTTATCTAAACTTTGAGAGGGCTGCTTAATTAATAAATCAATGAAAAGATGATTCTTACAAATGTTATTGTGTTTATATTTTTATTATATATTTATTAATTTAAATAAAATCAAATTTTATAATTTTATTATTTAGATGTGCAAGTAATTTAATCATAGCCATTTTCAAACTGTGGTTTGGCCACAATGAGACGACTTAATTGCATGCTTTTATTTACCCCAATCCATTTTTTATCTTTGTGGTGTTTTAAATAATGTATTCATATTTTGAATCAAAAACCGATTTACTCAGAAAGCGATTGTGATAATTAAAAGTTTCTATTAGATAAGTACTTATGATAATAAAATATTTAAAACAAAATAAAAATAAAAACTCTCTTGCTCATTCTGCCCCACTAGGTCATGATTTATTGCGTCCTGCCATCTGTCAGCCCATCAACATGCCCAGCCCAGTCTTTAAAATCCACAATCACAATCGTTTCATGGTCATTTTGGTTTTCGAGTTCATCATTCACTTTTTTTTCTGTATTTTCAAATTTTCTAGCAACTTTGTGGCGTCATTTTTAATTAAATAATTAAAAATTTACTTTCTTAACACCACTTTTATAAAAATAAATCAATATCTCTACATGTTTCGATAGCAAAAGTGGTGTAAACAAAGTACATTTTTAATTATTTAACTATCAATTATAGCTTGGCATTTAATTGTAGATGTTTATTATTACAAAATATTCAAAACGTCATTATCATGGCAACACCAAGCTACTCACTTTGCTTTGAAATATGTTCTGGGTTAAAGAAATAAGACAAAAATTATTTTTCTAAATTGTGAGCTGTGAATTATTATTTTTTGTTTTTATTTTTTTCTAACTTCTAATATACATGGCTATTTCGATTCCTTCCTTGCAAAGCGTAAAATAATAATAAAAAATGTTTAAACATAAAATTAACTTAAATACTTTTATTTTATTTCTATTTTTTTTATTTTTAGAAACACAAACAAAATATTTACATAAAAGCATCATACATAATATATCAAATAGAAACAATCGGCGTTTAAATATCTCTAATTTATGTGTTTACAACATGTATGGTGTACGCAATAAATTTTATGGATTATTTAGTTACAAATCACAATGTTTATTTACCCACCAAAAAAGAGGTTCAAAGATTTTACTTGCTTTAAATATAATTTTGTATTTCAATTTTATTTGTGAACACATAAAAAAAAGTCATCGGTTATGGCTTTTTGTATTGAGATTTTAAATGGATTTATAGAATTTGTAAAATGTCAATGTTGTGATGTTTACTTATTTCATTGTCCAATCTTGACGTTTTTGGTTATTTAAAGAGATACAACGATGTTACATTCCCGTGAGTTATCAATTCAACTCATTTTGGGACTGTTAATTTTTGCTTCATAATATTAAATAGTCAATTGAAACAAAGTTTCCAAGAAGCCTTTGGAATTCGGCTCCAGGAGTCCTCAATTTGTTTCAAAGTCTTGGACTTGTGTGGATGGTTTGTATAAACCGAGAATGTTGGTGCAAAAGGGTTATGAACTCGTTGGATAAAACATTTGTTTTTTGACACTGAATATATTTCTTTGATTAATAAATACATTTAATGCTCTAGCGAGGCTTTAATCTCTTGCTTTTACAGTAAGTTATTGAGAGCTTTTATAATTGAGAATTTTGTAAAAAAAAATAAGGTATTAAAATAATTGTGTAGTCTTTATTGTTATACTCTATTATATGTATGACCATATAATTCAACGCACATATGAATCGGCACGTTTACGGTAACGTGAAATTAGTTTCATTAATTTTGTTTTTATTTTGTTTCATTAATTAAGTTTTTTAGTGCATAATATGTGAGTGTATAGTATACTAAAGAGCTAGATTAGACGGCTTTCTAATATAGTCTGACATTTAATAGTAAACAAAATTTAGGGCGCTGCGATCGTTTAAAATGCTTTATGTTGTATCACCAAGATGGATCATAAGAAAATGATTTTAATTTTAAAAAATCATAATGGTCTGTATATTTTTTTATAATACAAAAACATACGTTTGTTTTATATATATATATAATATAAATAAATGGTCAATTTTTTGAGCGTCGTTTAGTGACTAAAATCACCTTAAGGGCGCTTTACATTTTGTTAAGGTTTGACACTCGGTGACACTCGTCAAACTTCTTAGGTCACATGTTTTCAAAAATTCCGTCGTTAGCGCTAGGCACAAACTTCGACACGGTTCGGCCTAGGTTGCTTAAATTACCGTCAGGGGGATTGTGTTGTTTTGATTTTTTGTATAAAGTATTTACCAGGGATCGTGAGCTCATATGTGTTGAATCCATTCAGCACAGCATCTATGAAAATATCGCGTTGCTCTTCGATCATTGGATTTTAAACGCGGCATTTTAACGGTGTACTGTTTATAATGTGCCTATATTTGAATGCAAGTTCTAATATTTTTAATGGGAGTTTACTGCACAATCGTTCTTTAGAGAAAACCGCCACTGGTGATAAGTAAAAGTATCGTAAATTCATAAAATCGTACGCATTTCAATTATTTATAACAAATAAACCAATAAATAAGATTGTCTATAACAATGCGATCCGATTAACTAGAACGATTTGACTCAGTCAGGAAACATACTCGCCGTTTCCTCTAACATCCGCTTTTCTAAATTAATCCCTGGCAACATTCCAAATTATTCAATATCTGCTTTATATTCACCGGGCAACTACTTCCTTTCTCATAAATGAACTTATAATGTTATTTAAATGTCAACACTCGAGATTGGTTTTACCTTTGTTATTATAACCCTTCTTTCTTTTAAAAAGAAAGACAAATATTCCCTGGTTACGAATAACCAGACATATTTGAAAATGTCCTACTACCATCACAGTAAGCGGAAAAGTTGCTTGTGTCGTAATGGAGGACTTAGCCAGCCGAGGAATTGAACTCAGGACACCTGGGTGAGACCAAACGCGATGCCAACTCAGATACTGACCGGTCTTCGCGCTGTTACGAAGTTCCGAAACTTGCTACTGATTCCAATATAACACGCCAGCGTTACCATCATATTTTAGTTATTATCAGTTAAGTAAATGTGTACATGAAATATGAACACGGTAGGATTTATTTTATTTATTCACTTAATCGGTGGATCGGTAATATTTAATACAAATATCGGGAGATTGTCGTGTAATCGGAGCCTAGTCGATGGAGAAATGCCACGAGCTATCCGATGGCTACCGTGAGGCTAGTCGAGAGCATTATCAGCATTGATACTTTCAGTATCACCCTGGTGAAAGACTACCATTCAGAATCGAAACGTTACTTGAATTGGGTTTAGCCGTGTTTGGTGACCAAATCTGAATAGCCTGGTACTTTCCCACCTCTCCTTCCTCTTCACACTACCTTCAGCCTCGCAACATAACCCAATTGAGAATGCCATGGTCTCACTAGCACCAGATGATCGGGAGCAGCTGGAACTCTTGTGCGGTACTCACATTAAAAAAGAGAATAACGTGGCAAAATAATGATATAATTATTTTCAATATTTTACTAGCTACTTTGCTACTATTTTATTATGCAAATGAAACTGATGTTACACGAAAAATCTTTGGACCTACGCTAGATAATAAATATGGAAAATCTTATAGAAAATGATACCATCGTAAGATTCTGTGGGTCCTAAAGACTGCGATGGGCTGGACATGTAGAAAGAATGCCAGATGATAAGATGCCGAAATTTATGAATAAGTGGTTACATCAGTAGAAGCGACCCAGAGGCAGGTCGAGAAATGGAGGAAGGGGTGGATAAACTGCGTGGAAGAGGATTGGAGCAGAGCGAGAAGGACTTCGGACTGAAACGAATAGCCCGAGGCGAGGAACCACAGCCAGTTGAGAGAACCTGTGGAAGAGGCCAGATCTACCTCTTCCACTGTGGGGTGTAATACTGCCTAATAACGATGATGATAGACCCATCTTGTAACTTGTGTTTTTTTTATTTTTTTATATGAATACCTCACAAGAGTCCCAACTGCTCCCACCGTCTGGAGCCAGTGAGACTATGGCATTCCCAATTGCGGAATGTTGTGAGGCTGAAGGTATTGGGGAGGGGAAGGAGAAGGGGAGGAGGAAGGTGGGGAATACATGGCTATTCAGATCTGGTCACCAAACACAGCTAAAAGCCATTTCAAGCAACGTTTCAATTCTGAATGGTGGTCTTTCACCAGGGCGATACTGAGAGTATCTTCCACTCTGGAACGTGCGAACGCGCGCATATACTATATATTATTTTTAAATGAATTAATTGTGAAACAACACAAATTAATTAAATAAAAATTACTTGCGCACGCCGGGATTTGAACCCGCGACCTTAGGATTCGTAGTCGAGAGCCTAGCCCCTCGACCATAGAGGCCGTCGATGTTAATGTATATATAAAAGTTCTCATACGAATGGGTTAAAATCACAAAGGTATAAGTAAAAAAAAACTAATATAACAAACAAAATATATTTATATAGCCGGAAAAAAGTACATTTTAAGGAAATAATAAATACGTTTCACATTATGATAAAACTATAAAATATGATTTATTTCACTTGTACCCTTATGAAGCGCTTTTCTTGAATTCATGAACTTACATTTATGACAGAACTAAAATGATGGATTCTCTCTTGAACCAATTGCATACTTCAAGGAATCTCCATCTTCATCCGAACTCAATTCCTACTGCCGAAGGTTTTTAAATTTCGTTTTGTAGATTATAGATATGCATAGTTGATTACTAATATTTCGAGGGGAAACTCATCAGACCTGTCACTCGCATGCAAAATTAAGGTTACGCGCAAAATGTTAACGCTATATTTAACCTTCATTTGGGTAATAATCTTCTAACTTAGAAAAGTCACTTAATTGTCAGAATAAAATTATAAAACTGTGATTTCTTGCTTGTCGTTTGGATTCCACAATTGATTTGACAGCGAAAGTAATGCCTTGTGACGACTATTACTATCTCTTAATAATGAAACAAAGAAACATACATTGAAAATTTTATTTCAATCCAAAGATTTATTTTTCAAAATATATCTACATAACATAAGTCTTAAGTTGGTACCTACTTGTGTTTTCCATTTTTAAAATATTCAACCCATGAAAACCTTCTTCTTTTGAATATGTAATCTGGGCTAACCTCAAAACAACATTCAATATTTTTGATACTTATTTTAAAACGTTATATCAAAAGTTTTACATATTTGATTTCATTCAAACTACTCTCTGAATCTTTCAGATACTAATAAGAACAAATCGTGCTATTTTCAGTGAAACCGGTTAAGTAGTTTTTGAGAAAATCGAGGGCAAACAGACAGACATACAGACAGACAGACAGACAGACAGACAGACAGACAGACAAACGTTCATTTTTAAATATGTAGATATCCGTCTCCGAAATTCAAGACTTCTGGTGTCGCGCCATGTGGCTACTTATACTGGAATGAAACTAACAAAAAAATTATGTTTTTAAAGAATCTTGTTCTGAAACTCCATAGAAAGCGTAATTATCTTTTCCCCCATGCTTCTAATGAGAGCAATAAATTGGCTACAAAACTTTATACTCAAAAATTTTATTTTTATTTTTGTCACTTATACCTTTATGATTTTAACCCATTCATGTTATGTAATTTGCGTTTGTTTTTTGGGTAAATGGTCCCACATCTCGTAATTTGTCCTCGTTCGTGAGTAAATTCTACCATATTTCGTAATATCAAATCATAACGTGTGAACAGCACAACTAAACGTGAACTGATAAAGCGCGTGATCAGACTGAGAGGCGGTTATTTTCCGTTCAGAAAAGGCAGTTGTCGCAATACGACAATATCAGTTCAGAAATCAATTACAATTATAACTGGTAATTGAATATTCAATAGATTCACGTTCGACAACTAGAGTTCATATAACCAACAAGTAGGTCCCCTACTCGTTCATGAAATATACGATTGATCTTTTGAGTACAATGAATTAATTACATATAGTAATACTTTATTATTCAGTATTTGGTATTCTCATTATTTTTGTGTTTAATTCGTAGATAGTAAAATCTAATTTAATAATTTTAATATTAAGTTCTTCAAGTATTTTTTTTTATCATTATGACAGCTGTTTCAGCATTCAAGGTCATTTTAAAACTGTGGTTAGGCCACGTTGAGATGACTTATTTATTTTATATTATATTTAAAGCGGGAAAAATAGATTTCAAAGTACCTCAAAGAATAGAGAATCAATTGATACAATTATTTTCTCAGTAAATCGGTTTCACCGGTAATAAATAAAATTCGGTGTGGTAAATAGAATCATATAAATAAGTCGTCCCAGTTTGAAAATCGCCGAAACAGCTGTCAAAAAAATGCAGAACTTTATAATAAACATTATTAAATTTGATTTACATTAATTTAAAATTAATAATAATACATGTGGTAACAAGTGTGGAGAACCTTCAATAAAAATGCAATTTTAGCGTAAGTTTTGCTGATCTTACAAGCAATCTAACGCATATCGGCGTGTACAAATTACCCCTTTATGTATGTGGTTTTCACTGGTTAAATAGAGAAAGATTTTCTTTTTTCGTGACCACACTTCCAGCACTAAATATTTATTTCCACTAAGCACTATAAGAATTATTTTCATCGTCAATAATTTACATTTATTACCCACTTACAACCGTGTAAATATGGTGGTAATTTCTCCATCGCGAAACTTTCTCGGCTTTGTTCTCTATCTAACCCGGAAATATTTAAGTTACGCAACAGATTATCAAATAACACTTAATCTCAATTAAAGATTGAATTGCCTTTGCTCCATCCACGCTGGGTACCTAAATATTTTGATCATACCTCAGGTAAAACAGTAACACTAAAACGTAGGTAACACTAATATTTGAGTGGTATCAAAATAATTAACATAATATTCAAATACTGAGTATGGCGAAGAAATGATTGATTTTGTAGAACAATAAAAGAGCTTGATATGTCGTAAGTATTTGAGTTACATGAGAATAGGAAGCATTAACTAGAAAGTTTAACGCCATGTTAAATAAAAAGAATACCATTAAGTATGAGGGAAAGTAACAATATGGTATCATTTGAAGAAGTTTGATCAAGGAGAAGCACTTCCCAAAAGTGTTTGACAATCGAACAAAATCACATTCTTATTGTGCTGATTGTGATAAATGGTTGAATTTTCCAGTGTGCTCGATTTATTTTTTAATATTTCCAAAAAGCATTTTTTTTTTAAGTCCTGGCACAATTTTGTTCAATTCTATCACACCTAATTTGCTACTAAACACAACAACAACAAAAAGTTTCGTTACTTTACGAAATTCGATACTATTCAAAGAATTTTTACATCCACGATTATAGAATAAATAATATTAATAATATTTTTTAATTTAATTTCTAATACATTACAAATAATTTATAATTAATGCGTAAGAGAAATTACAGGTACCTATTTAATATTTGTAAAACAAAAATATTTTCCAAATTGAAATGTACAAGGAAAAAGAAATATACTTAAAATAAATTTAGAAATATTTAAATAAATTCAGGCAGTGGTGAAGATCTTGTCAATGAGAAGAGATTCTTTCAAGAATCGAAAATATGTCGATATCCTGTAAGATTTTGTTCAGGAGCAATATACTCCTCCCCACCGGGAGAATCATTGGCAGTTTGGTCCTACAGGTAGGATGATTGAATAATCTATGACGACGCTGTCTTAGATAGTCATCAGGAACATAAAGACTTTTGCGTTCCAAAATAGCTGAATTCTCTATAGAGCCTCGCAGCAGTCTAAAAAAGTGGGTAGCGGCATACCCCTCTCTTCTGAGCTGCAGGGAGTGAAATCCGAGCATACCCAGAAGAAAGTTAGTTGGATAAAGCCACGGATAGAGTCCGTACTCCCTCATGTAAAGAAATCTCAAAAACTTTTTCTGAACCCTCTCTAACATGAGGGAGCACCCCGTCTCGTGAGGATTCCAAATAGCCGACCTACTCTCCAGCCTACTACGGACTAAAGAAAAGTATAATATTCTGAGAGTACGGGTATCCCGAAAAACCCCCACGGTCCGAATGACAAATTCTAACATTTTTAATGCAGATTGACATACCCCTCCAATATGAACACGAAACGTAAGTTTACTTTCATACACTATTCCAAGATCCTTTATAGTAGAAACACGTTTGAGATTATGACTGAGCATAGTATATCTGTGGTAGGTGAGACTAAATGCTCTGGTGAAAGACAGGAGTACGCATTTTGAGATATTGAAATGAAGCTGATTTCGTAGGTTCCATTCAGAGATGTTATCAATGTCAGCTTAAAGACGTAGGCAATCCAAAATATTTCTAATCAGTAGAAATAATTTGAGATCGTCAGCGAAAAGGAGAAAGCGAGAAAAACGGATGACTTTAGCAATGTCATTAATGAAAATAGAGAAGAAAAGAGGCTCTAGGATTGACCCTTGGGGTAATAACACAAGAAATGCGATGTGGGCCTGCGATCCAAAAGTCTGACTTTCTTTGCTAAAATTTTAAATATACATATTCGTTTCGTCATCATTGTGAAATTTTCGTGTCGATCAAATGTAATGCCATATAATATGTCATGCAGTGTAAGAATGACCGAACGCGTGCTAAATGTGGTAGAACCAAAAGGTACCAAGTCAGTGGCAACATAGTAAATCTACATTAGAAACCATTTCTAGTGAACGATACTTTTACCGATTGTTTTTTTAATGATTTATTTTAATATTATTTAAGAGACCTAAAAAATTGCTGGATTAAACTTAAAGCCAAGATGTGTTCTACTCATAGAATTTATTTAAAGAATCTAGAATAAATCTTCGAGATCAATTTAATATCAAACGAGCAAAAAGATTCACGGTTTTGAAGACCGCGAACCAACCCATCGCCATGCCCTGTGGCATGAAAAGCAAAACGTTAGAAGCTGAGAATTTCTTACGCAACTTTTTTCTATGTCGCGTTGTACACAAGTTAGCAATTTGGCACTCAAATTATGATTGATAGCGGTGCTTTGATTTAGGAGTAAACGCCGAGGCATTTACAATAATAGTGACTTGGGTTTCTGTGATTGTGATTGTTACAATTATGTACTATTTTACGGACATTAACAATATAATATCACACGAATGGATAAAACAAAAACAGACATGGAAAGGGGAGCAAAGGGGAGCACATATGGTAAACATGCGCAGAGCAATGACAAATATGGTCGACAAACATGCACATCAGGAATATATCGTCAAGTCAAAGCCTGAACAAGGTTTCCAAGAAGTGAGTCGTATTAACCGCCCCACCCATATAAACGTACGTGATACGGTTGCTATATTATCGCCCGAACGCAACAAGCCGTATCACGTACGTTAGGTACAAAAAAGCTATACCCAAAGCCCAAAAAATATTCGTATACGTCAAGTTTGTTCCTGCGTCATCTCGTTTAGTATTTCGAGGTCAGGCGAAGCTAACGGATGGGTTCGGGTATTTCGTCTCTCCCATACAAGTTTCATCACTAGTCACACGTATTGTTATTGGGAAATCTAATGAAAAAAAGGTGTTTATTTTTACCTAATTTTAGAATAATAACCCAAAGTTCGGGCTGTAGAAAATTTGCGTAAATACTGACAAAAATCATTAAATTACACTAACAAATTTAATACTTTGATTTGAGTTGACAAGTCTCGAGATTATGGACAAAGGAGAATGGTATCCATAATTAGTAGAGTGTTGTTTGCGAAATAGCAATTTATTATTTCGGAGTCTACGGGAAGGAATGTTGAACTGGATGAGTTTTAACAAGGAAGGGGAGATAAGAGGAACGGCTGCGCTGGCTGTTTCATACAAAACTTAATTTTGGATTTGAGGCCAAAATACCCACCCAAACTGAATCATATATTTTTTTAAATTAAAAGCTTAATAAATATCTAGTACGTATGAGAAGTTTTTTGTTTTTTTTGTTTAACTTTTTTTTTTCATAATTTTAGAGGCAACTTGGAAAATTATTTGCGTGCTTATTGTATTTAAAAAATATATGTTCATCATAAATATGATTACGTAAATAAAAATACAAAAAAATACCTTTTTTCGGGTCAATATTTTAAATTATAAACGACAAATAAGTGTTCCGACGTAAATTGGTCATTTTAATTTAATTTAAAGTCCACCGTAACGTTTATTTTAATTTATTTTTTTTAATTTATTTTACATTTTATTATATTTTCAAAGTAGATGTGGTAAAACTTTTTTTTTACATCACCCCCCAAATAATTGTTAAAGGTGCCTCTAAAATCGCGAAAATATATTATACTAATATATTTCATAATGTAAAACAAAAATAAGTAAAGATACTCTAATCCGTACCAGATATTTATTATTCTTAAAGATCATTAGGTTTAGGTGAGGTTTCGAATCCAAAATTATTTTTTGTGTGAAACAGGCAGCGCAGCCGTTTCTCTTAATAACACAATTGATATTTTTTGAATATTCAAATTAGATCAAAGTCTTTTCTACATTTTTCTAAAGAAGAAAGGTTTAGAGTGTGTTCAATTTCATCACATCATGGGCACTCGCCTCTTTCAAGTTTTAACCTCTAAACAATTCCTCGCAAGAAGCGAGGTTGTACGGATGAATGTGGGCAGCATAGATAAGAGACCAAATGACACTGGCAATGAACAACGACGTCTTTGCAGTCTTGGAAAGGACCAAAGCAGGATAAATTAAAATGAAGAGTATAATTTAATTAAAACGGCTACTCATACTCTTGCCACAAATTAAAAATCTAACAATCGGAAGACACTTACATGTCTGTATTAATGCAGCATACATTTTTATACCCCAATCGTAACTTTTAAGAAACTTGAAAAACTTGAAAACTTCCCAACTTAAAAAAAATATTTTCTAAAAATATCCTGCTGTATCAATTTTAAAATATCCATATGTTTGAAGAAAGAACAAGCACTAGAGGCCAAAGACAATCACATGTAAAATCTTTTAATATTTCAGTTTGTAAAATATCTTATTGGTAAAGAAGTTTTAAATACAATGCTATTAAGGTATTCAATTTCCTACCTAGTGACATCAGAAATACGCAAAATAAAAGTTCATTTAAAAGTAAGATAATTGATCACTTCCAATAAGCTAGACAGCTTCTAAATAATTTTATGCCTTTAAATTTGTATACTTTTGAAAAAAAAAATTGTAAACTCGTATTAATCTATTTGTCATCTAAATATCCTAGCTTGTAAACCCTTGTAAATTTCCATTTCAACACAGGCGTTTCACACCTAGTGAGATGGGCAATACGACAGCCGATAACAAATGTTCATATATATATATGTAATAAATAAATATAAAATAATGACGAATTATCGTTTGAAAAGGTTCCAAGGATTAACTTTAAAAAATGTTTAGCTAAAGATACGAGCGTAACGTAGCGAACGTATATTTATTACGGCCTCCATGGTCGAGGGGTAAGGCTCTCGACTACGAATTAGAAGGTCGCGGGTTCAAATCCGGGCGTGCGCAAGTAAATTTTATTTAATATATTTTTACTGTTTCAGAATTAATTCATTTAAAAAATAATATATAGTATATTTGCGCACGTTCCAGAGTGGAAGATACTCTCAGTATCGCCCTGGTGAAAGACCACCATTCAGAATTGAAACGTTGCTTGAAATGGCTTTCAGCCGTGTTTGGTGACCAGATCTGAATAGCCAGGTATTTTCCCCATCTTCCTCTTCCTCTTCTCCTTCCCCTCCCCAATACCTTCAGCCTCGCAACATTCCCCAATTGGGGATGCCATAGTCCCACTGGCTCCGGACGGTTAGGAGCAGTTGGTACACTTGTGCGGTATTCATGTAAAAAAAATTTTTTCGGCTCCTAAGGTGCTGAAATCGAGCATTCCTGCTAGGAACATGGACTGAGATAGGAATGGATAATATTCATATACATTCTCTCATAAAAAGAAAACGCATAAATCTCTTTTGCACTTTTTCTATTTCGAGAATATGGTTCTGTTATGAAGGATCCCAGATAATGGAACTGTACTCCAAGATGCTGCGAAAAAGTGGTTCTTATGTTAATCTTATTGCGATTTCATTAGTAAATGATCTCGCATTACGGAGAACAAATCTAAGTATTTTCTTGGCGCTGGAGACAATGTTACATATTATTTAAAGAGAATCAACTCATAGTCATTAATAAAAAAGCTTATCAACAAACTATTGTATTTTTTTTTCTTTCCTGTAATAATTTCCGTCCCTAAATCGTATTCAAGTGAATTTTGAAATAATTTTGATTTACATGTTCACGTCGTCGTATCAAATAGAACCATAAAATTTAATAGGATTGTGCATTTCGTTGATGCAATGTTTCGTTAATTCGGAATGGTTAAAACAGGTAAATTATGCTTTTACATCAAAACGCTTTCACGAGTGAATAATTTGCATAAACAATCAGAGATTTATGGTAGTCTCTAAACCGAAATAATTAAAAAGAAATGAACAGTTATAGACCTGAGAACAAATTTACTGCGTTTTTAGCTTTCCAAATGGAATATAACTTACAATAAACCAGCTGTATATTTCAATTTCTATAAAGAGCGACTTACATCACAATATTGCACATCTATTTTCACATATTAAAATCATATAAATTCATTAGTTAATATTTCATACTTTTAACAGAGTCTCAAAAAATTTCAGTAAGTTAAGTAATTATATTTGAGCAGATTAATAACCCTATATATTATACAAATAGACTAGAGCACTCTTACAATACTCGTCTCAATTTTAATAACGAATTAATGGTTCCTAAGCATACAAACAAATATGTACAAATAACGTTAGATGACATGATTCCCAGCTGTTTAAATATGTTACCTGCTGAAATAAAAAAAAATGATTAAAATAAAATAAATATAATTAATTGTTTTTGTGTTTAATTCGTAGAACTCCATTATATTTATTTTTTTAAATTTAATGTAAATCAAATTTAATAATGTTATTATTAAGTTCTGCGAGTATTCTACTACTTATATTATTATTCTTATTATTACTTGCAGAACTTAATAATAACATTAATAAATTTGATTTACATAAAACTTTAAAAAAAACTTTAAAATATATTGAAGACTTGGCTGGCTGAAAAAAAATATTTTCATTAGATAATAAGGAAATATTATTTTATGTACGATTTAGTTGTAATTTTTTTTATGTATACAATTAAATGTATTTTTGAGTAAGATTATTGTTAAATATTTATGTTTCAAAGATTTTAGTTTGTTACATCGACCCCTTGGAATAATAAGGTTCCATCTGACACAGCAATGTCATATGATAATGTGCTTTATAGAGGGTAACTTTAAGACTCATTATCGCATAACATTGCCCTGTCAGATGGAACCTTGTTATTCCAAGGGGTCGACATTTGTTTTTTTACTTAATATAGAAGTTAACTGTAAATTTAATTTATTACAAGGTTTTGAATGACAAGCACCCGTTAATCAAACTACTAAAAGTAGTTTATCGTGAGTTTTTTGTTTTTATATTTTGTAAGATTTTATAAAAATATAATGTAAATAGAAAAAATAAATATTCGTTTATAATCTTATACACTAAGAAATATATTTATGTACATACATAATTTTAAAAAAATAATAATTTAACTAATGCAATGAGCCTTTGTTTAATTGAAAAATAAATACAAAAAAAAATGAAAAGAAAAAAGGAGGCACTCAAAAATACACATTTTGTAGTCTGCTATTTCAGGCAATAATAATAACAATAACATAGCACTTACATAGAGCAGTTTTGCCTTACTTCACTTGAAGTGCAACAACGATTTATAAATACTTCGATCAATTTATCTTTAAATTCGCACGGGTATTTAGGAAAATATGTAAAGTTTCAAATGACAAAAGTTTTTAAGTTCTATATGAAATACGTACTGGAATTTTAGGTAAACGCTCGATAATACCTTCACTAGTTATCAAACTGCGCATGTTTTCAAACATGTTGGTATTAATTTCGCAGAATTTAAAATATTACAGCTTGCTGATTTTCATAATTGGAAACCTTAGATATTTTCCTAACCACTCATAGAATTTACAGATAAATTATCTGTTTTATTGCTTGCGTTAGCAAGTTCCAAAGTGACGTTTAGCGCTGGGTGGTAGTCCTTAACGGCCCATCAAATTAACGATCTAATTCTTGTAAAATTTAACTAATGTTATTTCTGAGTTAATTAATATGAAACAATATAGGTATAGCTAATCTGCGATGTGCTCGAAAGTGGTAGATACGCTCAGAATAGCTCTAGTAAAAGACCACCATCCAGATCCGAAAAGTTTATTAAAATTATTTTAGCCATGTTAGGTGACCAGATCTGAATAGCCACGTTCTTTCCAACCTTCCTCTTCCTGCTTGCATTGCTTTTCTCACTCCATTCAGCGTCATAACATACCCAAATTGGGGATGCCATGATCCCACTAGATCCAGACATTTAGGAGCAGTTGGGACTCTTGGAAATCTTAAAAGTTGCTTCGCAATACATTTTTGTATAGACTTTCATATTTAATTTATAATTTATTTGCAATAGTTCACTCTCAAATCCCCGTGAAAACAATAATTAACATATTTATTAACATTTTTATTTTTAACCTTTTACTAAAAAAATATAATGTGACAGGTTTTTTTTTCTTCGTTATAAAAAACAAAAGTCTATTAGTTTATTAAATTTTCTGATTCCTTGCTGATAAATTTAATCTCAGTCATACAACTAGATTCATTTAAAACGGAGGACTGGTGGTTCCTAAATGGTGTCAATTAATTCGCTGAAAGAATCCCAGACTCTTTTGTACCGACAATATTTAATAAGCTGCGAATGACAATAAAAAATAATAATCTCATTACACTGCTGAAGTCAAGTATGACCTAAAAAATTGCCAATTAGAAACAGATGAATTATTTTGATGCCCTACTAAACTTGTGTTGTTAATTGAAATTTACATTACGACTTATAAGTATATCCTGTCCCATTTATACATAATAATCTGTTGTATTACGTATGTAACTTAACACATTAAGAAAAATTTCTTTATCAATTTATACGTAAAGACTAATCCTTCGTCTATTTGACTAACACAACTTTTAACCCTCACAAAAGGCATTACATTTAAAAAAAAAACACGCTTCTAGTTTATAGTATTCATTTATTTAAAAGGGGTGTTAACGTCAAGGCTTTAATTATTCGAGAACAAAATTAGCAGTGACATAAAGCTCAAGAAAATTAACCAAAATCTAATATCTTTAAAATGTTAATTTTCTTTTAAAAAATATATCAATCTTTGGTAAAATTGACACATTTCCTGTGTTCTTCACAGACTATATTAACAAGGGTATCGCATAAAATGGCGGCACTTACCACCGTAGTGCTGTCACTCCATGCAAACCCTCGTCGCCGACTGAGTTGGAACGGAGAGCTAGCGGGTCGGCGCATTCATAAAAAAAATACTTGAGAGATTCAGCATAAAATGCACGCAGTGTTAGTCGAAATAAGTGAGATTAGTCTTCGAGGGTTAAATATAAATACATATATACTTCGTTGTACTCCTCTACCTAGTTATATGTGTAATTAAGTATGTGTATACGAGTATATATAGAATAGAATTTATTATCTCACTTTGTCTATTTTCTATCATCATAAATATGAATCTATTAAATTTCCCATCATTATGCATTTATGCAAAATATATATTTTATTAAATATCAAATATAAACGATGTCAATATTTACAAAAAATATGTAATATTTCGTGATAATATACAAACAATGTAAATTGCAAAGACTCAAAGTAGAAAAAAAAAGATAAGTGTAATTTATAAAATTTAAAATATATATACGGTCAAAACAAGAAATACAAATGAAACACACGTACTAATTTTACCACTGGGTCATCGCCGCGGAGAGATAGTTTTGACTACTGTTCTAGCATTATCGAACACTGAATAGAAAATCAATAGAAGCGAACTTGAAAGAAAACCGATGTACTCAATTTACATACGACCTTTCGACTACTGGGTCCCAGACCGGTCAATAAAATCAAACAAGTGAGATGATTTAACCTTACTGTGGGAACTTAAACACGCCCACAACACCTTCTATCAGTCAATCTCTTCAGTGTATTACTATACCTACGAGTATGGCACGCGAATTCGTCATGCAAATCAAATACCTACCTAGTTATTCAACGGATCGATAAACTCTGCTCACACTGCCCGATTTACTCGATTCATATTGGATATTTGAATATACTAATCCCGATCTCAAGTAGATGTCGGTGATATAACGGCCACTGCGCCGACGCTGCGGGAAAAAAAAACAAGCCAAAACTCTTACATTATACACGCCTTGTTATGAAAATAATTCATTTAATTTTAATAATTATTTTCCTAACCAAATGCACTAATTAAATACTCATTGAATATTAATTCTATCCTCACTTTTGGATAACGCAGTTACTGGCCTCAAAGAAACGGAGTTCGATTTCCGGTCACTTTTTGAATTGAGACCGCTCCAGGACAGGCGATATCATTTCGACTCGTCACCTTTTAAGTTAAATAACATGTCACAATATAGTTTATCCAGTAAAATATTTAATACCGCGGATCTAAATGATCTCGCTTAAAATAGTAAGGTGATTTTATATTGAGATAATTACAAGATGGCGACCGATGCCATACTAAATCTGGGAGGTTATCGCACGTTCTCCAAGTAATCCTTTTGCTTATCGCATAGGTAATGCGGCGTAATTGCTCCTAGCGAAGGAGGCGTTAATTATTTATAAAGCTGGCCGACTTTTCAAAAATCCTTTTCATCAAACCCGCACGTCCTACATCTGGATCAAAACATTCCATTTTTATTTATGGAAAGTCTTGGTTATTTTATGAACTTGAATAAATTTTAAATTACCTTTTCAGAGATTTATTCTACTTTCATAGGAAAACACGCAGAAAAGAAATAAGTATAGAAGTTTTCTTCACATTTTTTAAATCATTTATTTGCTGCTCGTTGGATTCGAGTCTAAGGAGCAAATTGAAAACAAAGAATCGGCGCAGAAATCCGCCTGGAAAATGTAACACCACTTCTCCTTCGAATATTTTCTTCGATGAGAACAAACTCCACAAAATGCAGTCGAGCGGAGTGAAATCAGAGTATAAAACGTCCATGTGTGTTTACAATTTTATCACAAGTCGTTTTGCTTTCTATCCGCTCACACGCTCCTATCTCTGACAGTTACCAAAGTGAACATGAGGATTATTGTAAGTGGACAGTTATTTAATACATTTCTTTTGATTTATGACCTGACTGACATCCAACAAATATTGACACGTTAACCTTATTCCTTATGTACGAGTATATTATACTTGACCTTTTCTAACTGTAGCAGCAAAAAAATAATCGAAGTACATTGTTATTTATGATAAAACATTTATTGTAATTCTTTGACCAACATTAAAGAAACACATTATGTATAACATGTAAACTTAATACTTCTTTAGCAAAGAAAAGTGAAAACAAATAGGTGTTTTTTATGCTGTAAGCATTGGCTCTCTGTTTTAATGTAAGTTAGACTAATTATTTCTAACTACCTGTAAAAAAAATTGCATTATAATGTGGCTTTTAGGAATGGTATGTATTTTGAAATGAATAAATTAAAACGTCTAATACGTGTATCTCGTAGTCATATGCAAGATTATATTTTCTATTGGTAATCAATCACAATCAGGTAAAATCAAAACAATTTACCTTTGTGGCAATGTTTCATAATTTTATTTTATTTTCGTGTTCATCGAGTATAACTCCATTTCATCGAGAATTTTTTGAAACTTTTTAAATTTCGTAACACGAAAATATATATTTTTTTAAATCATTGTTTTAATAAATAGATTATTAAACTTTAACGGGAAGCAATCATTTTGTGATTAGACATAATTAAAAATGATTTTAAAAAAGTTTTAACACAACGTTATTGAATACATTAACCCACCGGCTTTGGTTCAGCCTGAACCTTCTTCAGGGTTGTATATCATGGATAAATGATTTTAAATAATTTGTGTTTAAAATAAATTATTATACATTGATTATTCATATCAAAGTAATTATGTATTGTGATAATTATCGAATACAATTATTATTAACATAAAATTTCAGTTCAGTACTGTTTTAGACGAACAATTATTACGGATTGAATTTGTTCCTGCAACAGTTCGAATGTGTTCGAAGTTGGAATACTGTCTCGAGTGAGACGTAAGAGCGGAACGTTCACTTTCTATCGGGTTTATACTTCAATCTAGCTACGGGCAGGGTGAGATTCACAAAGAGATATCGAGAGTGAAATTACGTCTTACCTTACCCGTTAGTTAATCTCTTGATATAATTCTATGCCTCCGATTTACAACACCGGTATCAAATAGCCAATCAATCAGTCTGTACTTAAATGCAATGAATTAGTCACAAATTTATCGGTAAAGGAAAGATTTTCGTTAGCAGTTTGTTTATGAGAAAGTTGAATAATACGAGTATATCGTGGGTAAAGTGGCATAAAACTTTAAGTCGGAAATTTGACGTTTTGGCTTAATAATGCATTATTATGAAGCTCTGCATGCTCTATAAATTGGCAGAACACACAAAGACGTGATAAATTTTTAAAAATATGTCTGTAATTTTAAATATAAATTTACCATTAATCAATTAACAGGTGTTTTAATCTGACAAAAGACTACAAATCTTTTTTTTTTTAAAGAAGCAAAACGAATATTTTTGTACTGGAAAAAAAAACGTTAAATAGATTTTGCATTATTATAATATTATTGATTTTGATAAAGAAGTTTAAAGTTGATACAATAGTTTGTTACCCGCATACCCACGATATTATGTTGTTTTTACAATATCAATTTTCATTTGAATTAAATTGGATTAAATCGTTACGAATTGATGGATGGTATCAGTAATGTGGAAGCGATTTCTTACCAGTTTTTCTGACATAGTGGAATACTAACACTACCGGGAATGAATCGTGATTTGTTTTCCTACAATTTGCGGAAGGTGTAAGAAAGCGTATGAATTATGAATAACAAAAGCGTGATGATAAGTAGATGGTTTACACACGCTATCGATAGAAAATTTATTCATATATTTGAAAATTAATATGAAGTACTCTTTTAATTTGGCTTCGTCCACGTTTTCACACAATTTTTATCCATCAATTTAAAAGCTACATAAATTATAATGTAAATGTTATATTCAGCTAAAATAGTTTCATTTACGTATAACAAGACTGATAAAGGTGTGCAAGTTTAATTAGGCCTTTAGGTTCGAGAGTTATGGCTGCTTCAGACAACCATATTTCCTATATATTGGTTTAGATAAACATATTGTAAAGACTTTCCTTGTGATAAGCAAGATTCGATAGGAGTTAGGATCAAGGAAAGAAAACGAAGTTAAGATAATTTGTTAAAGTTTTTCTTTTTTGTTTCAGATCTGTTTGGGGTTAATAGCTTTGGCGACAGCCACACCCGCAAGGTTCAGAAGAGGAATCGTCCAACAAGAAGAAGCAGGTGAGAAAGATGGAGAAGAGGGATCATCAGGATACCACCACGAGGTGGAGCACGAACACGCCAAGTCACACCAGACCATCAAGTTCCACCACTTCCACCCCGTACCAGTCTACGTGAAGAAAGAGCACCAGTATCTTCTGAAACACCCCCTGGAGAAGAGAACTTCCGCACACAACCTGAAACAGATCCACCCTAAAACCGAGCATCAACATTCCTACGGTTTGGTACTTGAAAACCACGGGTACGATCATGGGATCCACGGAAGGTCTGATGACCATACTCAGGATGAGCACTCGGCGGGGCTAGAGCATGCTTCGGAAGGAGAAGGAGGAGAAGCAGAATCTCAGGGAGAATCTGAAGGTTGGAGCCATGCAGAAGATTCCGCACCAGTTTACGAAACCAAAAGCTTCCAGGAAGACCATTACCAGTACGATCCAAGTGAACAGAAGTCTGGTCATGATGAGAGTTACTAACTTTAAGCCGCCCAAATAATGGTCCCACCGATTACGCCTTCGTTAAAACCTCTCATTGTACTAAGAAGGGTTATATCGAAGCTGTGAAGGGTGTGTTGACTATAGCTGCTACAACGTATTAATAATATTATTTAATATTAGGAACCCATGTTGATCCTCGACATGATCTCGACTGTTTTATCTTTATTATTGCCTTTTTGTTATACTCGCTTAAACATGCTCGCTTTCGTCAGAAATAGCGGCCATAATAAAATGTTTCTTTAAATTGTGCGTATTATTTTAATTTAAATGCTACAAATATAACTAAAAAAAAACGCAAATACCGAAATGCCTCTGTATTACCTAGGGTAACCAACATAGAAGTTCTTCGTCGAATAACCGAGAAATGTGAATTTTTACTAGCCATATAAAGAAGAAAACTACTTTTTTTTGTTATATTGTGGTGAACGAACAATTAAGTTTACCCAATTATTGATATTCCAGAGGAATGTTGACGAAAGCCGCCGCGCGCCGTGGTTTGGAAATCGACGTGATGGTATAGAAGTTCAGTTCCGATGAGTTGTCCTGGGAAACCGGCCAACAAGGCTGTACAAATAACGAAATATAGAACAGTAACGTAACAGAATGTTGTTTTAAATTAAGTAAAGAAATGTTTTCTTCCAAAATGGGGTTGAATAAACATTCAAATTAAAACGCACATTAATTGCTGTTATACCGACTTACCACACGCATTGCACTTGTCGATATAACTAATTGTACTAACATACTTATTCACTTATACTGGTTGTTTGTAGTATTAGTCGCTCTCAATTCTCACTATGACTAACACCAGCTGATGAATAAAATAACATATTTCACATAATCTCAATTGCACATAATTTAAGCTAGAAACGACGGTAGAAATATTCTCATTGTTTGCTTCATATAAGATTACCTATTTACTATTAGAATTTTAATTTCTCTCTTGAAATAATTACCTAATCTGATTTTAATTAAACCCAAAAGCATTTGAAGGCCTCCGTGGTTGAGAGGTAAGGTCCTCGACTACGAATCAAGAGATTAAGGGTTCAGATTCCAGCGTGCATAATTTAAGTTATAATACATAATCAAAATCGAATCGTTGCTTGAAATGGATTTAGCCGTGTTTGATAACCAGATTTGAATAGCCAAATACTTCCCCACATTTTTTTCCCGTCTCCTTCCCCTGTGCATACCATTCAGCCTCACAGCATACCCTTATTGGGAATGCCATAATCTCACTGGCTCCAGTTAGCGGGGAGCAGTTAGGACTCTTGCGCAGTATTCACATAAAATAAATATTAATGATTTATTAAAGATCCATAGATCAAAAACAGATGTGAAAATCGTTACAAAGTGGATTATTTCCAACATCAATTTGCTACCCTATAAATTCGCACATTAAAGTTATACAACTACGAATCATTCAACGCCGTGTTACGGAATAGGCCGATAAAGCTTTGTGTCGAAACATCAAATGATATAATCGCGTGACTTCTACAACAAAATTAATTATGAAAAATGTCTTAGATAACGAACCTGTATATCGTATGTTGCGGTTAAAAGTGTTAAAATTTACTTTAGTAAGTGTAACGATTTCGTAGAGAAAGCAAATTAGCTTCAAATGCCCTATAGGATAGGAACTAGGCACTCAAAATTGCATCCCCTCTTCTTTCCTCCCAAACTCTCTCTTTTTATAATCATATTAGATTTTAAAAAAGCGTAATGGTGGGTCTCTCTCATTAAGCCTACCATTCAGAATAAAAGGTTGATTGAAATGGATTAAGCCGTGTTTGGTGACCAGATCTGAATACCTAGGTACTTTGATAACCCTTCCTCTAACTCATCTCCTTCCCCTCCCCACTCTCTTTAGCCTTACAACATACCCAGATTGGTGAAGCCTTAGTCCCACTGACTCCAGGCTATTGGGACTCTTGCGCGATGTTCACATAAAAATAATATATATTTATTAGTACCTACCTACTATCCTATTGATATTCTATATTATATTATATATAGAATATTAATTCTTTATTAATTGTAATTCTATATTAATTAATTTTCTTTTACCTGGTTTATAAAACATCCAAAACCTAATTATATATACTCGTACATAACCTAATCTCTAAACACCCGAACAATATCTTAAAATCTAACTTCCATGTATTATATTAATTTAATTCCAACATTACTTACTCCGTTTGTATCATTATTCACATACATAGGATTAAACTAACTTTTTTATATCTTCTGTTAACGTGAAAAAACAGTACCGTAAAATCTTAGATAAAATTGTTTACAATAAGAGTATAGTCATGTTGTCCTCTTTCACGTCCAATAACTTAAAATAAATATTTAATATTAATTGATACTACCTAATGTCAATAATTAATGTTCTACCGGTATTTTAATGGAAGGTACTCTGAGGAACTAGCGTTGATCATTGTTTCCTCCCTCCTACAACATGGGTCTGTTCAAGACCCAGGTTCACTCCTTCATATCTTCTAAAAGACCCTCCACACAGCATCCCCAAAGGTGATATAGGCCTTGAGGAAAATTATTTCCCTCGGGGCCTCCTTCGTGTTATTGTAAAAATAAAATAAAAACATATTTTTAAATCGTATCACTTTGTTCTTAGTCAGCATAGGACCCTACTCCTGTAAGCGTTATAATATGTACCGGTAAATCCACCCCTGTACTACATTGTATTTATATCTGTTAACTGATGATAATTTCCCGCAACCTGCTTTTTGGTGACTAGAAAAATTGATTTATTTTTTTAAGTTTTTCAATTGACGGCATTTTTTTTAACTCTTTTATTGGTTCTCGCTGGGTCTTTAAAAAGAGCAGGCCGGTGCAATAATTGCTTACTCCATGGTTAATCCGGCCCTGTCAAGAATCACGAATTTCCGCATTCTGACGTTACTTTCGCTATGTTCGTGTACAAGACATGTTTAATGTACGGTTGTTGTTGGTCTACCTCTACCACTGTGTGGTTCAAACCATCATTGACTTATTGGGATATAAAACCATTTGGAAAATATACAAAGAAATAGTAATAAAAGCTACAGAGAAGTTAGGTTTGGTGCTTCACGCTTTTAGTTTAATTTAGGCTCCTTCTGTTTAGATGTTTCGTATAGCCGAACCGTATGCTCTGTGGCGTGCACAGAGTTTTTAATCAGGGTAGGCAGCAGAGAAAAGATACAATTAAACGATATTTTTAAAACTTATCACGTGGTAAGTTTTTACTAAGAATGGCTAAGCTTTTTTATATGAATACCGCACAAGAGTCCCAAACTGCTCAAATGCGCAAATACAATATATATTATTTTTTAAATGAATTAATTGTGAAACAACACAAATTAATTAAATAAAAATTACTTGCGCACGCCGAGATTTGAACCCGCGACCTTCGGATTCGTAGTCGAGAGCCTTACCCCTCGACCATGGAGGCTGTCAAGCTGCTTGCTTCAGCCAATTAGAATTACCTGCCACATCAAATATCAAAGTAACCGCTTCATTTTTTCACTTTACAAACCAGTTACTGGATACATAAAATTTCTATATTTTTTTTATCGAATTCGTAGCAGAAATATATTCATTTTTAATAACCGTCAGTAGCCATCAATTTACTGAGAACTTAATAAAAGCAGTGGTAATAAAATTGAAAACATTTTATTAGTTTCTTTATGAGTACCTACATAGAAATAATATTAAAGATAGAATAGTAAGTGGCTTCTCCGCAGTTTGATAATGCTTGGTTTAGTTTGGAAGGCGAAACAACTATTACGTGTAATAATAATTACCTAGCAGAACATTTTTATAAATAAATCGTTTTTTTTAATTGCTTAATAACAATTATTATAAAAAATTAATAACTTTAAAAAAAAACTTTATTTTATTTTTTCTTGATGCTCTCTCCTGTCGAGGCTTGTTTCATTTTGCTAATGGTCAAACTGGAAGTTTTTTAGGGAAATAGAACAGGACACCCTAGCGGAGTGATGCGAGTATCTTATCATTAAAATAAGTAAATAAAAATCATATTTTCATAAGAATCAATCAATTTGCTTTTTGTCATTATGTTAAATAAAACAATCACTTTGTTATATACCACGAATTTGTTATTTCGCTTTGATCAAACTTCGTCAGGGAAATTATAATAATCGAAGAGTAATGCAGAGTTATCGGTTATATAATATGGGTACTGAAAACTATAGAGGGAGACAGTATATACAACAATAAACAAATTATTAGAGGGAGACAACATTACATATGTATTAAAAAGAAATGGTAAATAAAACAGTGTAATGGAGACATAATGAAATTAATCATTAAAGAAACAAAAAAATATTTAAGTCTCCATTACACAGTTTTATTTACAATTTCTTTATAATTTCTTTATAATTTCTCTGTAAACCGGTTGGCGTTTAAATATAATAAATTCGTGGTTTATAACAAAGTGAACGTTTTGCTTTTTTAAATCAAATAAATAAAAGGGTATGTACGTTTAAGTCAAATCATCAAGTGGTTCTATAACAAAGTTGTTACGTACTATTTGTGGAAATACTAGTAACAAAGTATACTAACTTCCATTTTACTTCCGGAATCCTTTCTCTTTATGAAAACGGTAAGAATGTTCGATATCAAGAGTGCAATAAAATTATGGTCGCAATAAGTACATTTTAATTGCGTCGTTGGGGAACAGATGGCGCTAATGTGTAAACATATATTTTTAATGCTTTATTGTTGTTTTTTTAATGAATTCTAACTATTCAACCATTTACTCGTACAAGCCAATCACATTTCAAATATTTGTATGTCGCCAAATAACGAACTAACCATCACGCCGTTTTTCCGCAGGGGTAGGCAGAGAGACAACGCCTCATACATTCTCTTCTGTTATTCCGACTTCTGACATGGCCCGACTCGAGTATTTGATTCACTTGATCGTGCCATGTCATCCTAGGGCGTCCCCGGCTTCTTGTTCCATTCACATTCGCGTCATATATTCTCCTTACACTCCCCTCTTCGTTCATTCGCTCTACATGCACAAACCATCTAAGCGTCCCTTTCTTAATCTTGCTCACTACGATTACATCAGACTTGCATTCTTCAACAATTTATTACTCTAAGGGGGGAAATGGGGATAATGTAAACCACGCCGGATTGGAAAATAAGCACTCAGCATATTGATACAAAATGAAACAAACAAAATTTGCGCTATGTATTTTTTTGTTTATTCGCTTTATAAAAATAAATTAATAGAAACTTGACAGACTTACCTTAGCAGTTGAAAAAAGGAGGAACAAAACGAATGTACAAACTTTTATATTTTTCGCCGCCTTCTGCAAAGTAAAGTCGATCTGTCGATAGGGTAACTGATGAGAATGTTTTTTTTTTAAATTCGTATATAATATATTCATAATTGTCAGTACTCATAAATAGTGTCTACATTTAAAAAAATAATAATTTTGTAACTCTTTATTTCTTCACAGTATGGTGGAAAATGGGCTATTCAGATCTGGTCACCAAACACGGCAAATAGCCATTTCAAGCAACTTTTCAATATTCCATTATAAAATCGTACAAAATTAACATTGGTTGAAAATATTTCAAATCTATGGAGAAATGCAATACTTGGGGTCGATATTGGATTGCTAATTTCTCCAGCACTAAGGAATCGATTCAAAACTTTTTTTGATTTTGGGCTAAGAATGGTGGCATTCATGCGATTCCGTCAAAAAATCGGACACAATTGACATTCGTTGGGAAATTTGTCAAATCTATGGAGAAATGCAGTACCAGGTAGAAATGCAGTACCTGGGTTCGAGATTGAATTGCTAATATCTTCGGTCTGGTAAATCTATTCAAAAACATTTTTCGATATTGGCCTAAGATTGATAGACTGCATGAGATACCGTAATAAAATCGGACAAAATTAACATCCGTTGAGAAATTTGTCAAAACTATAGAGAAATGCAATACTTGGGGTCGAGATTGGATTGCTAATATCTCCGACCCTAAGAAAGCTATTCAATTTTTTTTCCAGATTTGATTACTAATATCTTCGGCCCTAAGAGAGCGATTCAAAAACTTTCTCCTTTTTTGGGCTAAGAATGGTGGCCTGCGTGCGATTCCGTCATAAAATCGAACAAGATTAACATTAAAAAATATATATATCAAATCTATGGAGTTAACTTGGGATTCAATATGGTTCAAATGAATTAGACGCCTTTTTATATGGCTATAATTATAATGGCTTTGGTTTTTATTAATCGTTAAGAAATCCAATTATTACATTTTACCTAGGAACCAAGATTGAGAATTTGAATTAGATCCAGTTTACTAAACGGGAATAAGAATTATATGTCTTTCAATAATTTTTGGGATTTAGAAACGTCCTTCATTTTCGTATACCAAACACCTGTAAAAATAAAACATAGGTAGATATCAATGATTTACAACCCAATCCAGATGCACACAATAAGTTTGAAAACAATTCACTAGTAGGCCAGTTAATGAAGGCAACAAATCGACCCGAACTTGAATAAATTAGAGAAAGCTGATTTTATTATCCACTGTTTACTAACATAGGTTATTTGTGGATAAACATAAGATTTTAAAAACTTTTTATTTAATATGTTATCTATTAATTTACTACTATAACTGTTGTTTATTGCAATCTGTATAATTATATGTAATTCTATGTTAAAAATATTTTTTGATAGTGGTACATTAACTAATCTACTAAGCGTGGAATGAAAAGTTGAAAATTTTTGAGCAAGCGGATGATTAGAAGTATTACGTATAACGATGTCTGTATAAGTATATTTACGATATATATTAAATTAAAATTTATTATTAACAGTATTAATATTTAAGTCCAAGAAATTAATGCAAAAATCATATGTTTTTGGGGTTCTCTGTGCAAGGCAGATTTCCCAGTTTTCCTTGTACCACTAGTTTTCGTACACCGTGTATTGAAGATGTGATATTTTGACACTTTATGATTACGCTGCGAAATAAATAATAGTCCAGTAATTTAAAAAATTTTAGCATGCATTGAATGGGATAGTTATAGTTTTTTGATATATTGTTATGATGAAGGCCTAATTTTAATTCCAATTTTTCAACCCCGTCAGACATCCGAACTCATTATCGTTAGGCCTTTATCATATAAAAATCATTACTACCCCATTTGACGCAAGGTAGGATGTTAATGTGCACTATTATTTTGACTACGATTATTTATAATTTTTTACGTAATATATCATTAAACTCCTTGGCATTTTGTAATTAAAAATATCTAAACGCTTCTACAACCTGTACAAATAATATCATATAAAAAAATGTTTTTGATGTTGTGACTTGTGTTCTGGTAGCGTGTTGAATATGTTTGTGGCAAAGTATAAATGCGTAAACAACAATGTAAAACTAAATTGATCAGAGGTGGAAAACAGTGCTGGATTTTGCAATACGTTTTTGATCGAATTACGCGTAAATCTTGCTGCGTAATTTGTAAATTAAATACATTAAAATTTTCATAAAGATAAAAAATAATAATAGAATGTATGAGACGTTGTATGAATGTAAATGAAGCAAGTAGTGTATGCCAAGATCGAGTTGTTTGGCGGCCCGTCCTCTCTGCCTACTCCTGCGGATAAACGGCGTGATGGTTAGTTAGTTATAAAAAATAATACCCGCATATATTTTTCAGAAATCTCACATTTTGATTAGATTATTTTACCAAAATTAATGCAAATACAGTTTTTCATTTTTCTTACTATCGCAATTTTTTATGTACTTATTTATAAACGAATTAATTAATTTTTAATCATTGAAGAAGATAATATTAACACATCCCAAATGAACCACGAAACCGAAAAAACAACAGAAATTAAAAAGATTTCAGTCGCATCTGGGACTCGAACCCAGGACCTCTGCCTATCCGAGGCAATCGCTTAACCAACTTAGCTAATGAGACCGGTTCAATTTACGGCATCTACACCGATATCATACTCCAAGTTCAAGACTTGTTAATATTATCCTCCATTTTTAAATTCCATATTATTGGCTGCTATCCTTATGATGATTGCACAGTTCTTCCCGAACACATTTGCAATCGGAATAGAGTCTCGGATATACCTACCCGATTTTTATTTATATGAGATATCTATTGACTTATTTCACAAGTCTTGAAAGAAATATTATTTTTTTTATAACTTATTGAAGTTTGTAAACCTCATTGTAATATTTAATCATTGAAGAAGATGATATTGACACTGACGTTTACAAACTTCAATAAGTTATAAAAAAAAATTGAATAAGTATAGTAAATAAATTGAAAAACGAAAATATGGATGATACTATTTTATTCAATACGATTAAACAAAGAACCTTTAGTACATTAAAGTAAACAGGATTTAGTAATTTATTGGTTTGTTTTCTTCTGCATATTTAAATCGCTTGTGTATTAAGTATATCTCAGCAGTGTATAAAAAACTGACAAGTGTCGACACAGTGGCAACAATTAACAAGTAGAAGAGCAAGTTCACAGAGTCGAACACAAATTTGTAAAAGGCTAACATACAACCAACACCGAAGCTGTTACTCAAATCACAGGGCTGAGTGAGGCAAAGAGACTCGTCAAGTCCAAATTCATAGTTGTTTGGTCTTGTCAAATTATAACATGATAAAGTCCTTTCTATGTACACGAGTTTCCTTACAGTCAATTCATCATTTCTTGAAAAAGCCATCTTAAATACATATCTCATGTGCCGCAGAGCCATTTTCGAAAATTTTGCTGGTTGACTTGAATACATTTTGAAAAACAGTAACACGAATACAGGCATTATTGTTAGAGTCGCGTAAATGTTCCATGTATATTTTTGATAATATTTTATGAAATACCTTCTCCGGCAATTTCCTAAGGTGAACACGAAGATGCTGACTCCAATATGCACTAGTATGTAGTTCCAAAAGCGTAATGTGATCATTGGAGTTATAACGAGACTGTTCACTTTATAACAAATGTTGAACATCGATACGACGAGTGCCAAGGTGATCAGATGCATACAACATAATATTGCCATTTGTTTTTTAGCAAAGTACATGAATTTTAGAAATGCTATGCATCTCGAGGAAGTAGCACTATTCTCTTTCTTTGTCATTCTCGATTTGATGTCAAATTACGAAAAATAAATAAACATGATTGTCAGATTTTTTGAAATAATTGCTAACGTTGGAGAGGTATATCTTGACATTATTTTTGTATTTTTGCATATTGTTCCAGAAAATGAAAATAACTTCAATAAAATAATGCTCTTTAATAGGTAAGCAGGCAGAATAATTTTATTATCTAATGGGTACCTACCGAGGTATGAACGCAATTCAATCAACCTGTTTATAATAATAATAAAAAAAAATCACCTCAAGGGCGCTGTACAAAACTACTTGCTAGGGTTTATCTTATTATGTACTTATACAGAAAACATACTTACCTGGTAGGGCACTCCGGATTAAAACTTAATTAAATTACAATGTTTTGGGCTGAGATGGTATGACTTGACTAATGATGGCTGCACGCACGGGACACATATATCAGAAAACACTGCACATTGCATGACATTGAAGTTACTGTTTAAATCCTATTTATCATTGATATTATATACATTTGAACTTTGTCTTTTATGGACTAGCTATCGTGTACCCGGAATTGCTCATGGTTATGGATGGTTTGGTTTAGAGTAAAGTTCGACGAACCAAGCATTAATGTAGTCACAGTGATATTTTTGTGTTGTCATTTTTTAGATAATCAAAGAATGTATGTTATAATCAAAGAATATCTTCGATGTTTATGTAACTATGGTTTTTCAGAAATCGCCAACCATCTCATTGAAATGGATCACACCTTCAATCAAAGCATCGGTGCTAATATTCTCCACAAAAATGGTCATTGCACCAGATTGAATAATATAGAACACTAGATATAAAGAAAACCGTTAAAAATAATTATATTCGTCATAATAAATTTAAATTATCCATTAGTTTAATATTATGTATATTTCCCAAAACCTCATAAAATTTCCCATTATTCCTTAAAATTATGAAAATTGATTTTATTTTCATAGCACATACTTAAAAAATTAAAACAAAAATAAATTAAATACTTCTCATCCGTACTAGATATTTACTAAACTTTTAATTTAAAAAATAGGTCATTCAGTTTGGATGGGGTATTTTGGCCTCCAATCCAAAATTCTGTTTTGTATGAAACAAGAAGCGCAGCCGTTCCCCTTAATCACCTTCTCAGTTGCCGTTGTCTCTTTCGGTAACTCATTCTTGTACAAATTTTCTGTCTCTTTCTCTAGTTGACATTTTATCTCTTTCTGTAACTTATTCTTGTACAAATTATCTGTCTCTTTCTCCGTTCTTTATGTAATCTATTGCACTCTCACTGTTATTTTACTGTTTTTTTTTTTTAAATATTCTGTGTTAAACAGAAAAGAAATTCAGAAAAAAAGAATAAAAAGAAATAAACTTCGTAATAACATTTTCTTGGTTAGTTTTTGGGTTATTATGCCCTCCTATAACCGCAACACGGCATAATATCTCAAAAACTAATCAATAAAATACATTTGGCCCTGAAAACCTGAATAATAATATTATTAAATTGTTTTCTTTTAATTTAAAAAACATATGCATATTTTAGTCCCATTTTCAAAATAAAAAAGATTATAATTTTTAATAGTGTTTTGTTTTTAACATTATTAGTAATGCAAAACAATCATGAGCAAAATATTATTGAATAGTGACTAAGGTAGGTAAATCGTAAGGCAAGGTTGGCATAACGCTCATTTCGTAGGCGCGGGTGGAATGCACAAATTGTATTAAGTAGATCCTGGCAAACAATATGTTGCGCCTGGTGGCTGATGCGCAGAAACCGATTTTGGTAGGAGGCGGGGTCAACCGGAAAAAATCACCAATCACCGTTCCAGATTTCCGAATATCTTCGGCAAAGCTGCGCAGTATACGAAGGGCCAGACGCCTTCTATAGTTTGCAAAGCTGTACAAGTTACAAGTCATTTTAGCACTGTACGGTCGCAGGTGATTCTTTTGCTAAATAACACGATTATGTAAAATATAATATAGGCACTGATGTACATTTCTTTCGTAGAGTTAATAAAACGATAAAATATCGTTTTTAAAGTATGCTACTGCTCTTGGTTTACTTTCCAACATTGCTAAGCCGCTTAACGTTATGTACGTACATATCGCATAGATAGCATTCACACATGCAACGGCGGTATAAAGTGCCATTCGCTTGACGACCTTAGTGGCCAAGCGGTAAAGATACTCGGCTATGAATTCAACGGGTTCTAGTTCAAATCCCGGCGTGAGCAAGTAAAATGTATGTAATTAATTTAAAATTACGTACAGTCATATTACGGCACCTACCAGATTTGCAGATACTCTCAGCATCGGCCTAGTGAAAGACCACCATTCAGAATTGAAATGTCGAAACGCCGATTTTTTTTTGTTATTGGAAAAGAAGGTTCCCAGAGCGCAACAGGATTTGTCTTTTATAATTTTAATTTTCTCTGGAATTGCTATTACGCCCTGTTTACTCATTTTGCGTTCATTTTTCATCGTCGTTATTTGTTTTACTTTAACAATTTAACCTCTCTTATGTTTTATTTAGAAGCTGCATATTTTTTCTATTTTCTTCTTCAATGCCATGGTGAGTAACTGTTGAAAATATAAATTAAAAACTAAAATAAATTAATTCATCCTTGTGCACAAGACTGTGAAGGGGAGAGACAGCAGAGAGTGGCAGAATAGGCTCCGCAATTTGTAACTTATTATTTTTGATTAGAATGGGTGAAAACCCTGCCCGATTCTTTATCGTGCTATGGAGAAGTATTAACTAACCAAGGAGTTAACGGCAATTTACGCATTTGCTGCACGATCGTAATAATGAAGTTCAACGCTACAACGGGTAAAGAAACTATTTAAATTGTCATTAATAACGCAGGTTATCACAGACTAGACAGAAAAACTTCAAAGTGTAACTTTTCGGATGAACTCATTTTTAAATATCTTATTCAGTAGCCCTGTCCACACACCCCGCTCCGAGGGTTCGAGGCACAAACAAATACATTTTTAGCAGTCAAAATGGCAGACTAAATCCATTTTAACAGTAATAATATTTCGGGCCTTTGCATTAATGTAATTAAGTATTCCTTGACACTTGCTCGCACTTGTCTAGGTCATATGTCGCATGCCTCTGGGAGTCGGGACAGCGCTTATCATGTGTTCTCATATGTACATTTAATACTAGTGACTTTAATTTCATGCGTTTTCTTATATACTTATATACATTACAGAACAGCGCTTGGTTCCCACGTAACTTGTTTTGGTGCATCTTAAATGCATAGTTATTATATACCCACCTCCCCTCCGATTCGATCCCCTTTGTCATAGGAAGAAGATAGTGCCGAAATCAGATCGTTTATAAACCGCTCAACGCGCAAGAGCAAAAGCGTTCAAATCCGCGATACGAGCAACTGGCCAATTCTGGAGTTTGCAGTCAAGTTAAGTGAGGTGAATTCAAGTGCTAGGGGATAGCCACGAACAAAGTTAGGTCTATTCAATTCCGTGGCATCCTCAGTTTCGTTTCAGTTCTTCCTTTTACCTTTTTTCTCATCTGGTTCTCCAACCAGGGTAACTTCAAGGCCAACCCAGAATTGGAATACTTCCGAGCTGTCGACACATGTGGTCCTTCACCGTTAATAGGTTTAAATTCTATCAATGCAATAGAAAAATTAGACTCATTTCAAGATTATTTCCGAGAAGTCGTTACCTACTTCGATCACTTTAATTCATATTCCGTAGGTAGTTTTTGGTGTAGGTAATCGCCACCGACCAAGTAGTCACACATAAAATAATTAATTTGTAATTTAAAAATGTATAAGATATCAGAAAAAATTGATTCGGTGAAACTGAAACGGCAGTTTATTTAATCGAGTTACAGGATGCATTTGATTTAATTAAATGTTTAGCGGACAACGCAAAGTTTTGTCAATTCAAAGCAAGAATGGAAAAGATAGAAACGAAATCTAAAGAATTTGAAAATATTCAGTGTTAATTGTCGGTTTCTCTTCCCTAATTCGCATTAAAAAATTATAATGTGTTGAACGTGTCTCGGGCATTCTATGAATTGTTCTTTGAAGTGACGTCAGCCGGTGGGAGTAGGGGTAGGGGTAGGAATAGAGGTAGGGTAGGGGTAGGGGTGGTGGTTAGGGGAAAGGGGTAGAGGTAGGGGTAGGGGTAGGGGTAGAAGTGGGAGTAGGAGTAAAGGTAACACATCACAACTTTACTCCAAACCACTCATACCCCGGGCAACGCTAGTTACTTCAGCTAGTTACTTATGAAATGCAAATTTTACAACAAAATAAAATAAACCTACCTACTACAAACAAACAAAGAAACTACGCGGCCAGTGGTGGACACCGCTGGAAAACTTGTGTACTTTGGTGCTTCTATAATAGAAGAGGAAGACAAATTAATCAATTTCTGCAAAACTGCATTATTTATCATTTTTTTCATGCAAACCGTATATGCTGTTAGTAACCGTTAGTAATGTTCATTTCAGTAACGCTAGTTGTGGCGGCGGTCTGCGTCTGCTTTGCGTCGGTGGAGGCATGTCCGTCAAAACCCCCACCGCCTTCCCCACCGCCTTCCCCACCGCCTTCCCCACCGCCTTCCCCACCGCCGTCCTCAAGTTCCTCGAGTTCTTGGAGTTCCTCAAGTTCTTCAGAGTCTATGCAGCCCCCGCCACCTCCGCCCCCACCACCTCCGCCCCCACCACCCGCTTGTGCACAGTTTAGAACCAAATCCTCCTGCATGAGGCACTGTCGCTGGGAAACACCGATTGGAAGTAAGAACATTTGGCATCATTGGCTAATTCCACAAATTACTGCACATTTAACCCGGAGAGTTTGGGAGTTTGGGAGGATACACACCGTATAAATAATGAGTTTTTGCGACCGTTTTCAGCCGTTCCTGTTTTAAGACATGATTATAAATATCTAAACAATACCGCTACCTATTACAAAACCCATCCCCCGATGAAATGGATGCGAGCTGCGCAAGTCTGTGCCGCCGAGGGAGGTATTCTGGCTTACCCGTCCGATTTTATCGAAGCAAGACTCATGCAAAAACTATTTGAAAATAAAACAGTGAAACAGCCAGTTTTCTGGCTTGGGATTTCCTCAATCTATTCTTCGAAGTCCAATGGAACATTCCTAACTTTAGATGGTAAGTGTAAAATGCTCGCTATATCGCTCGTTCCACGTACCAGGGGATAGAGATAGACCTGAAGTAAAGCAAATCCTTCGCCCCATAGTACGATGTGTAGATAGATACTTATCTTTCAAGGAATAAGCTACATTATATTACAATCAAATAATTATTTGTGGAGGTGGATCAAACCGCTTGCGAAGGGAATTACCAGTTCAGTGGAAAAAACGATAATTATTACAAGATTATGTTCGATTGCATCTACACTTGGACATAATTCTATCAAGTCTGGTTTGAAATTGTTCTTAAATCTTGGAAGAAAGGTTACCCAGTTGGAGACGATTATGTAAAGCAATGTGTTTAACTTGTTCACAGGGAAATCACTTAACACTGTTCTTAAATCTTGGAAGAAAGGTTACCCATTTGGAGACGATTATGTAAAGCAATGTGTTTAACTTGTTCACAGGGAAATCACTTAACACTGTTTTTAAATCTTGGAAGAAAGGTTACCCAGTTGGAGACGATTATTCCAAGCGATGTGTTTTATTTCGTTCAGAAACTTTGGATATGGAAAATATTTTATGTGACGAGACGCATGTATTTATCTGCCAAAAACGTTTAAATGGTTTGTTAAAATATATTTTAACGCATTAATTCAATGATAATTATTAATTATTGAAATACGAAATATGTATATCACTCGCTGCCTATTGGACAGGACAGTTTTAGCAGGCTTTGACAATTTTAAACTTTAAAAAAAATTCATGAAAACTAACTTTTTTTTAATTACTGGTATTTAAGTAAGATCGTCATTATTGAAAAAGAAAAATTAACCAAATTAACGCCTGCGCTTCTCGACCTTCGTTCCAAAGAGCCCGCCAATACGCCAGAATCAGTGTCGCCATTTTGAATGCCTTCAAAACGGGAGAATTTTGTATCTAACGGGCTTTATAAGATAACGAATTTTCTGGCGGAAGCGACTAAAATTATGTATTGAAGAAAAAAAAGGTAATTCCAGAAATTTCACTTTAATCGGGCTGATGATGCCCCAGAAAACGGCTATTAAGTTCCTACCAAAACTAGGAAATTCCTCCATAGGATTAACAATTATTAACATTTTTTTTCTAAAAAGAATAAATTTTTTTTTTGAAGAAATGCTGATGAGGACATTTTTTTTTTTATTTTTTTTTATATGAATACCTTACAAGAGTCCCAACTGCTCCCAACCGTCTGGAGCCAGTGAGACTATGGCATTCCCAATTGGGGAATGTTGTGAGGCTGAAGGTATTGGGGAGGGGAAGGAGAAGGGGAAGAGGAAGGTTGGGAATACCTGGCTATTCAGATCTGGTCACCAAACACAGCTAAAAGCCATTTCAAGCAACGTTTCAATTCTGAATGGTGGTCTTAGAAAATAAAGCGAATCTAAAATTTCACTTCAATCGGACTGATGATGCCTCAGAAAACGAACCTAAAAAAAAATCGAAGAACACCCAAAAACGTGACTAACCTTTCCAGTTGTGAAAAACAAACCACTGATCCAAAACGGCTAATAATGCTAACATATGATAAACATATGTGTACCAACATAAGAAAAAAAAATAATAATCGAATGTACACAGCCCGCGAAAATTCAAAATTCACCCTTTCTTTTGAACACACCTCGTATGTCCCGGTCAAAAACAATTATTGTACCGAGTGAAACATGTCAGACCCATTCATAAGAAGAAACGTAACCAAGACCAACCACCTACATACTGATGCTGCGACAATTAAATTCGGTAGATTGGTGACAAAATCTATGTTAGTTTTGACAGGAATCTAACGGTATTTACATACATTCTAGCGGAAACACCAATTAAAAGATGGCAACACTGGTCAGATTGGCCTGCCGGCCGAAATGTTTTGTTAATTTGGGTAAAAAAAGTCACCACACTTGGCACGCCAATCTGCAAATTGACCGATCTCCGCGCGGAAGTGTACGTGTAAAGGGATTTCTCAGAGATCGGAGCGTGGCCTGTTACGTGATACGTCGTACGGTTAAAAAGTATTGCTACAGTTTTGACCACAGATATCATAAGATAGACATATCGCTATGGTCATTTACCAATTATAAATTACCTACATATGAATAGTGTAAATTTAGATTTCTTGCAATGTTTCGATCAAAAATTAACTAATACTGATTGTTAAGTTTCTATTCTTTGCTTTTGATTTTCCATAACCAGTCGGTGAAAAGTCATAAACAAAAAAACAAATGCGCGGCGCGCGGCTCAAACGCTTACGTGTAAAGGCATAGCACGCCGATCGCTGAGAAAAACCTGCGCGTCGGACTGACGAGAGATCTGGGTGTTCGGGCTGCAGATTAGAAAATTGATTCAGGGGT